>KN491337.1:0-17452 GCA_000787155.1 Scartelaos histophorus | reverse complement strand
CGGCCACCAATGCCACGTTTATATGAAAAACCCAATGAACCTATGACTTTAACTCTGCGATAAAACGCACTGTATAACATCACAGACATATGGCTGCATTCAACTCGAAACCCACAACTAAACCAGGACTAAAGCCCCTTTCAGCACACGCTTTTAGATCTCCTGCTTTCTAACATAACTCACATAATTCCTCCTATTTTAACAATTTATATCAAGCAAAACTCTCTTTAACCAGGATTGTAACTAAGGCTGTAAAATATACTGATCTGTACTAAATCTAGCAATAAAAGTAGATACTCATTTGAGGAGAGAAATGAATCTTTTCTGAATCGCTTTAGAAAGATCTTGAGCTGTATCAGAACTCTTACATATATTGTCTAATTAAAGAGCGTTTTTATTATCATCTTCGTACTGAAATCGAGCATTGAGCCTATTCCTTAGTATTGAAATCGAGTTTGAAATTTTAGAATCACAACATCACTAAGAGATGTACAGATGAAGCTGTTATAAGGTTGTTAAAAAGCTCTGGTTCTGCACAAATAGGCCCAATAAACTGCAACACTGAGTAGAGTTATAGCATTCCATAGAATTGCATGTGGAGTATATGTGATTAAACTAACGCAACTATTGCAATAAGTTGACGTAAAAAATGACCTCAATGATAATTAAAGCAAATAAATTCAGAATCTATGGATTGTAATGACCTTCCATTAAACAATATGCAGTATAGGAGCCCCTGACAGTCCTAGTTTGGCTCCAATGAGATGTTTTTGTCTCAATTCTCTGGAGGTTTAAGGACTCTGCCACAGTCTCTACAACAGCCCTGGGGGATCCACCAGGGCAACAACAGTGCACTGCTCGCTAATGGTGATATTCATTATTTCCGCTAGGCTACCAGCTAAGCCACCATCAAATGAAATACAACGCAAAAAAAACAATGTCTGTCCAAGTTTACTAAGGCATGTCGTCAGTCTGGAGACAAGAAACCCCCTTTTTAAGCTGTTTTGTCTCAAAAAATAAAATATTTACTAAGAGGCACTTGGTTTGGGATGAGGGGAGAGTAAATATAGCTCAATCCCTGCTAAAAAAAATAAAATAAAAACTATATTCAGTCAGAGAGAATTGTGAATTTTGGGGAATCAGATATCTCCTTATATTTTACCATATTATTTTAAATGCGTATAAAGAAGCAACTTTTAGATTTCAGTGTGTTAATAACCTCAAATTAAAGACACTAACTTGAGAATTTGCTATTTATTATCTCTATAGGGACAAACACATGATGCTGCAGGCCAGATCTGTGTAGTGGCGCCCTCACTTAGTCTAAGAAAGCATGTTTTTTAAGGTTTAGCAATACCACACCTGTAATGCCGCACTATGGAACATTCAGTAAAGCACTAACATTGAGAAGAGTAGGTGACGGGTCCTCCATCACGCTCGTGACAAAGCAAGTGCATCTATAAATCTTCTTCTCCTTTTGCTAGAAATATTGTAGATATAATTTGTCAGAAAAAACATGCTCCTCATGCTTAGTCTGACATGATTAAACTGAATCACTGAATAGAAAAGCTGAGCAGACAGAAAGTCAAGTGCTTTGGTGTGCAGTTTGCGAGTCTGGTTACCGTATCTGTCTTTTCATACAATGTAAACCATTATCTCCAAACAGGCCATATTTCACCCATAATAATTTTGCTTTTCTCATCAAAAAAGGAGCTACATTTTGTTTTAACGTCCATCTGAAGGTAATAATTATGATGATTGAGCTGTGGTCATTGTCAGCAGATTATTAAGATGCCAGATGTACTTGTATCCTCATAAACTGATGAGTGCGATGAGGGATTTCTGTAATTCTGTTCCATGATTTCCTTCCTATTTGAATCACAGCATGATCAAAGTTACACTGCCCCCTCCCTCTCTTCTCTCTTCCTGCACCACACAACACAAGTGCAGCCGTGTCATGTTAGCCCGATCTCCATCTGTTTGCTTCGTGACTAAGATTAACTGGCTTTTCTCGTGTCCGTCTATGTTCGGCGGACATGCTTATATCTTAGGGTTACCAGAAAAAAAAGGAACATGGCAACGGTTTTGATCCTATTTCAGGTTTTACGTAAAACAAAGTGCAAGAGTGAGTCAGATCTGGAGAGACCACTTCTAGGCGCAGATTTGTTACCTACAGCTATCCAGCGTCGCATCTGAGGTCAAGTCTTGTCTGTTCGGCTTGCCAACACTTCCTCTCACTTTTATTTTAGCTCTATTGTGGATAACAGCGCTAAGGACTTGACACAGGACAAAGAGAGTGGTTTTGAAGTCATATTTTTAACATTTCCTACAATTCTTCAGCTCCGGGGACTCTGTGCAAGCTCTCCTCAGTGTCTTCTTCTTTTCCATTTATCACACACTGCTCTTGTGCGCTATTCAGCCATGCAGAAAATTACTAATTAGTCTAATTAGCACTTTTAAATTACCCGAGTATTAAAGAGCTACAGTAGCAAAGCGTGGCGCAGTACGGGTTGCAATGGCTCATGGATGACTCCACTCATAATAAGCTTTTGTTTTGGTGAGATTGGGAGAATGCTGGAGTTGCTTAAGGACAAGTTTAGAAGAGAATAAGTTTGCCAAAAGTCACTTCCACACTGATCCTCCCCTGGCTGAGATTCTTTTAGACAGACAGTTGTAATGGCCACTATTAATAATATTGATTCAAAGTTTTTAAAGGTCCTATATTAAGTAAAAATTGTACATACACTATATTACCAAAAGTATTGGCTCACCTGCCTTTACTCATACTATGAACTGAAGTGCCATCCCATTCCTAACCCATAGAGTTCAATATGATGTGGGTCCACCTTTTGCAGCTATTACAGCTTCAACTCTTCTGGTAAGACTGTCCACAAGGTTGAGGAGAGTGTTTATAGGAATTTTTGACCATTCTTTTATATTTATACACCTGTGGCCAGGCCAAGTGATTAGGACACCTGATTCTGATCATTTGAATGGGTGAGCGAATACTTTTGGTAATATAGTGTATGCTGTTACCTCCTCAAAAACATACCTGGAGTTGTGTTTTATTTCATTCACACATGTCCGAATAATCCTTTATTTCATTCACATATGTCTGAGTAATCATTTATTATCAGTCTTTTTACATCTCCAGAGCTCAAAATGCTTTGTTCCACCTTATGATGTCAAGCATAGTTCAAGTTAGCAGACTCCTTTTCTTTTTGTTCAGACCTGAAATGATCCAAATGATTCTAGTGAAGGTGTATGGAGTTAAAAAAACAAACAAAAAAAAACCACACTGGAACACTTCCTATTTTCTGTTTGAGAGAATAACTCAGCCTAAATATGCAGGATTTGTGTCTAAAACATGTGTAAACTGAACAAAACACAACTCCAGGTATGTCGTTGATGAGGAAACATTATAACACATCAAAAATTGCATAATATGTGCCTTTTAAACCTTCCCTCTGTCCTTCTTTATCAATAGTAAAAATCATCACCAGTTTACAGCATAATAAAGGATTCATTTTGTGTAAAAAGTGTAGCAAGTTTATGCAGACAAGCATGTGAGACTACCCTATTAAGTTATAGAATAGATCTGTGGAAAGGCAACCTCACTCTCATTTATTCAGCAATAAAAACACCTGTAATTAAATAAACACAAGTTAGACCTGTAATGATACACAGTGGAACATTTCAGGCAATAACATCTCCTTGAAGACAAGCAGATGGCAAATCCTCCAACATTACAACATTTTACAAAGATTTATAGTATCTGACACTGACACTGCAAACAGCTGTGACATGCCCAAGACTTTTGATCTGTTCCCTTATTGCGCCTCGTCCAATAAAAACGTTCAGTCCAAATATAAAATTTTTAAACACACCCTGAACGCACACATTTGTTCCTTATCATCTTGACTTCCTCCTGACAGTTGTAAAGCAGCAGTTATAGCTGGTTTATCGCCTGGACTGAGAAGCACCTGTTCTTATCTGAGCATACAGCCTCTCAGCAGAGAAATTAGTGTTAAACAAGTGATAAATGAGCCCCTTTACTGTCACACTCTGCCACTGTAGTCTCTGTGGTTACAGGAAGTGCTTCATATGCAGTACAGTAAATGAATTTTGCAATAAGATTAAAGAGGAGTGTCACGTGGGTTTATACTATTTGTACTCGTTCATTAAGTTTATGAATGAATGGATGAATGTTGACAGCACCAACTATATTATACATGTTATCATCATCAAGTATCATCGAGTAGGTATAATACCATATTACATTTTGAATTAATATGTATGAGAAATATTGCAGAAAATAAGAAAATTAACAGTACTCAATCAGTCATTATGAAAGTTGTTAATTTTAGAATGATTTTTGTCTATATGAGAACTACTGTAAGGGGGGTCCATCAAATGCTTTTTACATATTTTTGGCACAATAAGTTAAGACAAATTCAAACTTATACCAAGACCAAACTGGGTTAGAGGAGTATGTAATAAGGAAACTGTGAATAAATTCTGCCATTTTTGCATATCAAGCAATAAATCATAGTTTAGAGAAACTTCAGGAAATGCAGCTCCTCTCATGGAGGCGAGTTCAGAAGAGACCTCCTGCACCTTCCTGAACAGTTTCTCATTGTCTTGTTGTCTTTGTTGATTAGATCTCCACCAACATCAGTACAAGTGGCTTGAGTCCATCGCAGGTACTTTAAGTTTTTCTTTCAACTTCTCATGGGCTTTAGTAGTGTGGGACAGCTCTTGTTCAAGCAGGACATTGTCTCTCACTTGTCATACACATACTGTATCTTGAACATACTAATTTGGTTCTTCAGCTCTTTCTCTTTCTTCAGGAGAGTTGCTTTGAGCTCTTTCAACCACCAAGTCTTTTTCTTTAATCTTTCCCGTGACTCTTTTTGAGTTGGCAAGCTCTTGTTTTAGTTGCACATTTTCCTGTTTTTAAAAATCATACGGGTACAGACAGGAGCGCATTATGTGTGATATGTCAGTCTTGGATATGTAGGTCTTGGAGTTCTTTGCCTTCTTCTGAAGAGTAGCATGAACTCCAAGGCCTTTTCTTTTCCTATCTTTAGTCTTTAGCTTGGAGTCCAAAACAAAGTTTCTTTAGACCTGATCTGCAAGCTTGGCCATTGTCCACTCAAACTCTTTGTGCAGTGCACTGACCAGAGCACTGTCCCCTAGGGGCTGAAGTTCCCAGACCAGAATTCTTTCCTCAGGGTTTGAGGAGTCCTGGATGTTTGGAGACACCAGTTGGGTCTCCACTGGCTTCTGAACGCAGCCTGTTGGTGTCGGGGAGATCAGAGTTTCCAGATCAAAGTCCTCATCATAGAGGAAGGCGTCATCTTCTAATGCAGGGGTGGGCCCTTGGGCCAGATGTGGTCCGTTGATCTTTTTAATCTGGCCCGCCGAACTGAAAGTTGAGTTTTGGCATTGGGGAATAGAATTGAATACACTGAATAGAAGGAGCAGGATAAGTATCTGCATCTCCTCCTGACTGTCTTTATTTCAAAAACAGTAGGGGAGTGATGATGATAATACCCTGAAGGATAACAGAACTTTCAGTGCTTTAAAATAGTAATAATTTTAAAAAGTATCAGTTATTAATTAGCACACGTTTTCTACATATCCCATGTTATTATATAGGTAGATTATCAAAACAATCATCCATCTGCTCCTGGTCCGGCCCTTCCATCAAATTTTACTATTTGATGGAAGGGCCAACTATTTGTTGCCCGCGAGTCAAAAAGTTTGCCCACCCCTGCTCTAATGTGTAGAGGTGCCGGGGCTTTGTTGAGAAGGTAGTTGAACTCTCCATGTTAGAATCTTCATCAGGTCACAACAGCCAATGAGCTGACTGAATGTGACATCATCATCCACTACAGCCAATCACAAGTGTGGAGGAAATCTATTGTCTCCATGCTGATCAAGGACTCTAGAGTTTGCAAAATGATGAGCGCTGAAATATATGTATATACAACTGAAGTGGCTGATATCAAGAAATCCTCCCAATGGCTTGAGAGGGCTGGTCTGAAGGACACACAGAGGCTTCATCCTGGCTGCACAGGAACAGGCCTTGAGCACCCGAGCAATAGCGATAGATCTACCACACCAGACAAGACCCAAGGTGTAGCTTGTGCAAAGGCCCCTGAGAGACAGTCCAGCACATAACTGCAAGGTGTAAGATGCTGCAGGGAAAGCTTACATGGAGCGACACAACCAAGTTGCGGGCATAGTGTACAGAAACATCTGTGCAGAGTACGGGCTGGAGACCCCAGGGTCGAGGTGGGAAACACCTCCAAAGGTTGTGGAGAGTGACCGAGCCAAGATCCTGTGGGACTTCCAGATACAGACTGACAGAATGGTGATGGCGAACCAACCAGACATAGTGGTGGTCGATAAACAACAGAACAAGGCCGTGGTGGTGGACGTTGCAATACCAAGTGATGGGAATATCAAGAAAAAGGAACACGAGAAACTAGAGAAATACCAGGGGCTCAAGGAAGAGCTGGAGAAGGCCTGGAAGGTGAAGGCAACAGTGGTGCCCGTAGTGGTCGGAGCACTTGGGGCAGTAACCCCCAAACTGGAGGAGTGGCTGCAGCAGATACCGGGAAAAACAACAGAGCTCGCAGTCCAGAAAAGTGCAGTACAAGGAACAGCAAAGATACTGCACAGAACTCTCAAGCTCCCAGGCCTCTGGTAGAGGACCCGAGCTGGATGAGGGTGAGAGAGACCAACCACCGTGGAAGTTGAGGACCACATTTTATATATATATTCAACATATTTTTTATTCTATTAGTGTTTTTAGTTGCTCATCCTATCATTGGTTTTAGAATAACTACATTTTGGTGACTGATGCTATTTCATTTTGACGTCAGTGCTATTGAATGCTGAAGGGTTGTGTGTGTTTAGTATTTCATACATCACTATGCACGTAAGAATATTTTGAATTAAAGTTACCCTCTCATTATTATAATAATATGTTATAGTCATGATATACTAGGACACTATATTATTGTATAATACATGACAGAGGCAATCATGGGGTTAAAAAATGTATATGCCAGTTAATAAAAAATACTGTTCTTGATTTATTACAGGTTTTTGAGCAGTATTCTAAATCCTAAAGTGCCTCTGTGTTATTTTCAGTTCAGATATATTATCATCCAGAGCACCAGGGTCAAGCTTTACTTCTGTAGAGACACTTAGGCAACAAACCTTTGAGTAAATATTGAGTACTTTACAGTATGATGGTAAACTGCTTCTCTTCCCCTCTTCTGTAGCCTTTGCTCATGAGGCTCATGCTCTTCTGGTTTGACGGTCACTCCCACCTGTTTCTGAAGCTTCTGTTCTCACAGTCCATGTGTTTAGTGTTTGTTTCTTGCTTGAAATGAGTTTGAAAGTCCATTTATAAGTACTGTCTGCTCCTCTCACTCTGTCTGCCCCTCTTACTGTCCTGCTGTTTGCTTTTTGCAACTGCTGGTCCGCAGGAAAGGAGCCAAATTGGCACTACAGGCAGTAATACATTATGGAAAATGTGGTTCAAATTCTTATGCATTTATGCATTTAGTTGGTGGGACGCTATCAGTAGAAATTAAAAAATCTCTTGTGGGCCTGTAGAAATAATCTCAGGGGCCTCATTTGGCCCACGGGCCTCAAGTTTCAGACCCCTGCTCTGTGGAGACTGGAGATATTTTTACTTTGGCTGGTATTGTACAGTATGGTATTAAACCTTCATGGAGACAAAACCAGACCAAGTTACAGGGTAGATCTGTGGACAGGACACCCCACTCACAGTGAGAATATCTGTTTATATGTATTTTTGAATAGTAAAATCACCTGTAATTGAATAAATGTAAGGCAGAGATGTTTAATGTCATACTGTGGATTATTCCAGGCAAAGCAATCACATATCCATAAAAACAAACAAGTGACGGACCCGTAACCAAAAAGTTACATCGTGCAAATCGTTGTAAATTATGTTCCTTTGATTATCATACTAATATTAAAATTGCTATTGAGTCTTTTCAGGCCTTTTCCAGAGCGCTGAAATTGAGAGAAATTGTACTATTATAGGCCAGCTATACACACACCGGCTCAATAGAAGTGAAGCGGGTTCATTACCATATCCTGTATTGGGCCTTTACAATTTATACCAACAACAACAAACAAATTTCCAAACTGGCCAGGCTTCTTGCAAGTGAAGACTCCTTTATGAATCAGCTGTGGGTGAGGTTAAACAGCCAACAGTCAATCTGTGGACAAAGTGCTATACTGCATCCCTACTTCTCCAAATAACCACAAAATGTTACAAAGAGATGAGTGAATATATGAATTTATCTGTGTGCAAAGTGTTAAAATCCCCCTTTTAAAATGTAAATATTCCAAATGACAATTTCACATCTTGCTGTTTCCTCCTGAGTGCTGAGTGACCTGCAAATACTTTGCATAAATCAATATGGGCTGTTTATGCTTGCTCACACTCATGAAAGCCTCTTCTACCTTCAATTTCATCTTTGCATTTTACATGGCACAACTTTTAAACCTCATTTGTAACACTAATATCATTCTTAGGAAAACTTTTGTGACAATAATATGAACTGAAATCTTGGCTTTTCTGTGGTTTCTTCTCATATCGCAAACTGACATTCCTGCATTACCCGACAACCCTCTGCAGTCCTGTAATGTATAGGCACTTCATTTTTAGTATGGAGTCAGTCCCATCACACACATTATTTAACATTCTTCTCTTTCCCCTTGTTCCCAGTGGGCACAGACTGTATTGCTTCTCAGTGGCCCTAGCTGACCTTCTGCTTGTGATAATGGCAGCCTAAGGGGGTCCTCTCAGCTCCTCTGCTCAGAAAGCACTTTGGCATCAATCTAGAGATCTGTGATGCAAAGAACATGAGCCCATCTATCAGAGCCGGTAAACAGGGGACATAAGGCTCAGCTGCTTGATAAAGGGCTTTTATTCACTACTACTAAAGCTGGGTGTATGCTGTTGAAAAATACCCACATAAATAGATTCAAGCATATAAAACCACATATTTTATTGATATTTTGTTGTGGCGTCACATTGGGGCGTTTTGCATGTGTCTCTGTGGTGGAATTTTAAGTCGTTAATATGGTGATACGATGCACACATTAGCACGCACTGTCAAAATAAGTTTTAAGATTCAGGAAAAAACACAATATGGATTTAAATAACACATTTTCTGAAGCCTATGATCAGTATGAGCGTTTGTGGTCCTGTTTAGGAGTTTGATCATTAATAAAAAATAAAAAAAAAAGTGAAGATGACTGAAAAACTATTGGCTAATGCTAGGTAGCTACTTGAAAATATATTACACTGGTGACAATTGGAGGCAATGCAAAGAGTGACCTCCCATTGATTCTGGAGTTTGCATGTTCTCCCTCTGCTTAAACCTAACCTCAAATTGCAATAAAAACTCTCCAGAGGTCATATTATTATCAATGATTTAAACGTCTTGACAAATTCTGCAGGTTATCGAGCGTCTTCTTTCATGGTGAATTAAAAACAGATTATTTTTAATGCTTACAAAGTCTTATTTCCACAATATCCTGAGTCATGGCCTTGGCATCGGCAGACTGAAGATGGCAAGAGCATTGGTGAAAGAGCCATATGGGGCCAGCAGACGGAGCTTCAGTGTGGTACAGCTGAGCCTTTGTAACAGGTGGTGCACATACACTCATCCTGAATCTCAGCCATAATACATTTAATAAAGTTCAAAATGTGAAAAAAATGAAAACATGACAAAATTGTGTGCCCAGTGCAGTATTCTGCCTGTTTTCTTTGTAGATCAATGTTTGCCTGATTGTTGTTCTTTGAGTCATTTTCTGCTCCCCGCCTCGTCCTAAATGGATCTTATTATGGTTCTGTGTAAGCCACTGCATTATGCCTGTTTAGATTATGCAAGAATATTATTTTTATATAAGCAGCCTGTTTATTGGGCTTAGAGATAGTTAGGTGTAGGTCATTTTCGTCATTCTGAGAGCAATGCATTCATTAACAAAAATGGCTCTATTTTTTGATCAATTCAGCCAGCGCTCACCTCATCCTGATTTGACTTAATGCTGTGGAAGATTTGTCTAAATTAGTTCCAAAGTCCCTGTATGAAATTTTTCTGGGCCATATCACCAACACTTCAAAAGTGTATAAACGTGAACATTTTAAACAACTTTCAGTCCAATTTCCCATACTGAGTTAGGGTTGCCAGTTAGAAAAATCACATTCAGTATGTGGGATGTAAATTTGCCAAAGTGGTGCTTCAAGAGGACGACAGGATAAAACTTAAAACTTATTCAACTTCCAAAAATCAAAAATCCAAAATGAGCATTAAAGGGCCCAAATAACGTTACCTGAGGAATTTTATAATGTTGTTTTATCATCACAGACTAATAATAAAAAGTTACTTAAACATGTGTGAATGAAACAAAACTACATGTGTGTTTTTGATGAGGTAACAACCTTCTAACATGACTTAAAGCTCACAAGAGTTAATTTTGTTTAATAGGACATTTAATTAACAATATTTAGTAAATATTGTTATTTAAATGATGAATAAAAAAAATCAGTTTACTCAATTAGTAAATATTATTTTGTATGTGTTTTTCATTTAATGAACTAAAATATTCATTTTCTAAAACATGTCTTAATCTTAAACATACTGCATTCTGCAACATGAATATTTCATGCAGTACATACTCCAGATTCCCGTTAGGAGTTGTTCATGTGCAAACTGCCATGTAAAATCTTCCTCCCTCCAAAGTCACATGTGGACAGCTGCCAGAGCTTATCAGACAAATTGATTTAGTAGCCTGCTCGCTGCAGTATTAATGAACATGCTAACTCTTGTTGAGTTTGTTATTGTGCAGTGAACAGTCCTAGTCCATCTCACTCTCCTCTAACTGTCATTATGATGAGTGGAGCTGGGTGAAGAGCCCTCCATCTCCGTCACCTTCCCCTTGGATCTCTCTCCTTTTGGCTCCTCAAAGGAGACAAAAGCCCAACCTAAAATGAGCTCAGAGGGAGCCAGACATATGGGGGAGGACTCATTCATTCTCCATTTCCTCAACAATCTCTTTTTTTCACTCTGACCTTTCTGGAAATGTAGTGTAGAGTTACTAAGGAAACCAATGAGCAGAGAAGTAGACTGTGTCACTATAATATACTTAAAAAAGAAATGTATTATTTTCAGGTACGTGAAATTGAAATTGGTCATTCACTGTAATTCATTCATTTGTTGTCCACATCATCTGGACAATTCATACTTGGAAAAGAATTTCTCATAAAATCTCTTTACCTTTGTATATTTCTTTAAATAGGTCCATTAAGATCATCAAAAGACCCATACAGCAAAGAGGCTTTCAATGTCATATATCTGTCAACAAAAGAGACGGAAACACTCCCATACAAGTTTGTTTGTGTCAGATAAAGACTGTGGAATAATTTGCTGTGCACTGATGTTTGAGCTCTCCGTTTTCCCATTTAAGATGACACAATGGCATTGTGCGTGGCTTTTAGAAAGTCTGCAGACTGACTGCTGCATACATTATCAGCTTAAATATTCTGTTATAATTAAAGATAATGAAGGAAGTTAGCTGTGGGGTATTCAGGATATGCATTAACAACAGAAAACTATAATTATTTTACATTGCACTAATCAATTTAGTTTTTCATCTAACTCTTGGCATCAGCACTAATTCAGTCAGGACAAAATGTTCAAATAGTACATATTAGAAAAGTTAATTCTGTCAATTGGACACAAGTTTTTAAGTGTGAAAACATTTCTCCACTCATTTCACCATGTATGGTTTTAAGAGAAGAAAAGAAAACTAATGTTCAAATAAATGAAATCTCCAAATACTGCTCTAAGTTAATTTATACTAAACACTCTAATTCATACAATTTTGTACCTTGAATATTTTTATTCCAACATTATTATGCACCATAGCCAGATGTTGTGACAAAAGATACTGTACTTGAATGACATTGAGTGTGTGCCACAACAGGAAGCTCCATGTGAAAGCACTGAGAGGCAGAAGCTGTGAGCATGATTCACTTGAACAGCTGATGGCATATTTCCAAATATTAGATAAGGAGGGTGAATGTATGTTACATCTACGAGGACAATACGCACCAACAGAAACTCAGAGGGATGACAAGAGCCATTTTGCTTGGGCTTATCTGGCCTGGGAGCAGAGACAGCAGTTATTCAAGCTCTCTATCCTTACAGAAAAGTATCATCATTTCTAGGATTCATGCCACTGTGAGCCGGAGTGAAGCTTCGTCCAACCGAATACCATTACCCTGAGAAAACACAGCTGTGACAACATGGTAATAGCCTGGATAAAATGGGCCACTGTAAAATAAAAGTTAGATTTGTTTCCCAGCCAAGAACTGCACTGTAAGTCATCACTGGGAAGCGCACGATATCAGCGCCTTTGATAGTACAAGGTTATGGGAGAGTTAAAAGGCAGAGAACTTTAAACCATTCTTACAGCAATAGATATTTAACAATCTTTAAAGGTGTATTGTGTAACTTTTCTGTGGATATGTCTTTGCTCTGCCTGGAATGTTTTACAGTATAACATTAAACAGGTCTACCTGTTTTACCTTTTATTCAATTACAGGTGATTTTATAGCCATAACTTCGTCTGGTTCTCCATGAAAATAGAGGTTTAAGGATTTACTGTGAAACATTCCAGACAGCAATAATATCGCCATGGAGAAAAGAGCTTGACGGACACTCCACCAGAAAAGTTATACAATGCACCTATAACAGTAACAAATTTAAAAAAAAAAAATGCTGTTCTATAATTTCCCTTTATAATAAAAATATGTATTTGTGCTCATTTAAAATAGCTCTGCAGTAAGTTAAGTAGTTAGAAGAGAATCAAATCTGCAACCTTTTTAACTGAGAGGAAAAAGCAAAGCACCAGGCTACAGGACTAGATGCTGTGTTTATCCAATTTTTATCAATAGATCAAAATTAATGCTCACACTGCACATTCTTTATTCTATATTATACACTGTGCACATGTCATAATCACGCTGGGTGCATAAGTATTTCAGGGGTCTCACATTAGAAATACTTTCTGGAGGCTCTAGTATCAGCAAAACATACTAAATAAATAATAAGTAGATCAGATTACTGAACATGAATCTTCATTTAAATGGTCAAAACCGCTCGGGCTGCATTCGCTGGATTCCTAAAACTGAAAATAACTATTGCATTATTGAAAAGAATATTTGCACTAGTTGCTATACCTTTCTGTGGCTGCTGGTCATTAAAATACCCCAAACCATCGAGTATAAAAACGCACATCCCTATTGAGAGCCAGACGGGATTAAAAGACATTTTTAATGAGCTGTTCTTAAAATTATGCACAAGTCTTGCTCACAGACACAGACACACACCCACACCGTCCATCTACAAACTGCTCTCTGCGCTCACAATACACCAGACACTATTTTTACACTATTCTACTTTCAATTCATGCTTATTCAACATACAGAATATTGTCCCGGACTAAAGAACAAAGTGACCAGCAGACAAGACTTCAAGCCAAACTTAGCACACGGCCTCGCTTATTCAGCAGCGCAGGTGCAGTTAGTGCGCAGGTGAGAGACCAGCCACCTCTGATGTAATGAGGCGAGTAACGTATTTTGTCCACCTTGCAAAAGACAATCCAAGGAAGTTCATGGTACACATAGACAATATTTGAGCCAAGGTTTTAGACGGGCTTATGTAAACTCTATGTCCTGTCAGTCATCATATAACCTTTGCACTGTTTTCTGTATGACTTCTTGCATATAGCTGAGATTTTCTATATTTTATTTTTGAGTCACACGTTTAAAAATCCTGTAGTGTGTAAGTCTAAATGAATGCAACTGTAATGAGTAGTGTGTTAGTGTGTAGTGTTGGTGTGGAGTGTGTTTTGCTCTATGCTGCATGTTTCTAAGGTTTTGACTTCACTTAAGTTGATTCATTATGGACGATTCTAAAGCAAAAACATAGCATTTTTTTTGCACAGTGCTGTATATTAGTTCAGTTTCTTCCATTGAATTATGTAACACACTAAAAGAGAGTGCAGCGCTGTGTGCCATGACCCAGTTAGTGGTCACTCCAAGGCGTCTTGCTCAAGGGCACTTTGGCAGTGATGGAGTCGGTTTGCTCTTCCCAGTCAGTAAACAAAATCTGTGCAGTTAAAACTTCCAAAACAGCTGCTTGGCCTACATTTGGAAATAAATTCTGAAAAAAAAATCTAATTCCTTCCAGAAAATTATAGCATATCAAAAATGCAAGATGTTGGATTACTTATTGACAAGTTACTGTAAAAACTGCTTATAGCTTGACTTGTGTCATGAAAATGTTGTGAAATGACACATACACTTTAACTATTGTTATTTCTACTTAATAATTCTTTCATTATGACTGTATAATTATGATGTATGATGTATGGTGTCACACTAATACACTTCAAACTCTATTTTGACACTAAAGTAAAAACATTCTTTTCTTGACAAAATAATGTACTTTTCATCATAATATTGTGTATAACTCTGTGCTATGGGATTTTTTAGTATCAAAGCTTGTTCAGGCATGTATAATTTCAATATTTTTTGCATTGATTAGTATTTAGGTGTTGACTTTTTTGACATCCTACTCTGCATTTCCATTTAGTCTCACTAAAAAGTTCTGTTTAGGCATTAATGCATGTATGAAGCCTGTGTAAACTGCATTGACAACATAAAAAAAATATATACACAGAGTAAAACCACATAAACTTTGTAATCTTTTTGATTTAATAGGCAGAGTTAGTGGCCCATAGCTTCATATTTCTTTTAACCCATTTGAAATTTAAAGAGCTGTATGCATGACAATAAATAGTGATGCTTGGATAAGAGGCGCTGATCTATAAGTTCAAAGTATCCATGTGCATCTCTTTTCATTGTAAGAGCTTTAGTGGTAGCTCCATCCACACTAAAGCCATTATCTCTCCTCTGGGTAAATGTTCACTCGTCCTTTGTTTGGCTCTGGGTGAATAATGGGCTCTACTTTTGTGATGCCAAACACCAAACATGATTTATGCCACACAAAAGTCACTCCGCTCTGCCCTTTCCCTCCGCATGTCCCCGAAGGCTGTTGTTAAATGGACTTACAACCTGAGAGAATGAAAACTCAATTACTATCTCAACCCGCACTGTAGTCACTAAATCCACTTTTAATATCGCAATATGAATCTGTAATACATGAACACATAGTCAAACAATGGGGTCATGTTTGCCATAAAGGACAGAGGATTTGACAGATAACTTGACCTTTGTTAACTAGAGCAACTTGAGTAAGAAGTAAATGAAGTAAGTTTGATTATTCAACTTAAATTTAAGAGTCTTTAAAGGTCCTATATTACTTATCATTGAGCTTTCAACCATGTTATAATGTTGTTACTTCCTCAATCACATTCACACATATTTGTTCAGTTTAACAGCTATATTTCACCTTTTGTTCAATAGAGATGGACAATTTGAGGGCTTAAATGATCCAAATGATTCTAGACTGCAGATCTATGTGGTTTTAAAACATTATGGAGCACTTCCTGTATTCATGACATCACAAGGTGGAACAGAGTGTTTGCAGTTTCAAAGAAGAATTCAACTTTTTTTTTACCACATTATAACATAGAAAATAGAGTAATCTATTATAAATTGTTGGCCCTATCTTAAACATATGTCTGTTTTGTTGTATTTTATCCCATCACAATAAATACATCTATGAACACATGACATTCATTGATTGCACTAAATGGCAGATTTTGTGATTGTCCTCCCTTTAACATTGAAAGGCAATTTATCACTGACAACTCAAACTGTTTACTTGTAACTCCCAATCCTTTATAATCAATCAAACTGACACAGCATGTTGGGCTGCAGTAAAGAAATCTCTTTAAATGTTAATTATACATTTCACTCTCTTCCAGTGTTCAAACTTTAGCAGGTGGAATCTCAGCAATTTCTGTATTTTTGCATTACAGGGAACATATTACACACAACTGGCTTTTGAGAACTTGATTCATGCATGTGTTACTATCCTTTGTTCTCCTGTTTTAAATATGCAATTGCTTATATGCCCATGACTGTATACTTATTACAGATTTTTTTTCTTAAACTGTGATAGGATTCAGCCATGTCACATTGTTATTCATCCGTTCTTTACAGTGCATGGACCCAGGCAGGAGTGAGAATCAGGGCTCGTTCATGGGTTTTGTATTAAAATAATACATTAACATTAATCCATGCAAATGGTGTATGCACATCCCGATTTTGCTGACCCCTTGTGGTGGGAGTTTTTATTTTCTAGCTGTGTCTCCAGATCAAATCCAATGCTAACAACATGTACAAATATAAAATCGTATCATATCCGTTTATTTATACACAGGAAAGTAAGTACAAAGCTAAATATGGCTTCTCCCATTATGATGTAGCGACTATGCCAAGACGCCATGAAGATCCCTTTAAAGATAAAAACATATATTTGTTTTTGCCTTGGCCACTTGAGTCTACAAACACTCCATATTTTATAGTGACATCAAGTTCCTGTTTTGTCAAGTTCCTGACCATTCATCTGTACAATGACTCTCACCTCTGGCAATTTGTTTAAACAAGGAGCACTTCCTGTCTTTTTTTTTTTTGTTTTTTGTTTTTAATCTCCACACAAATTGCACAATCGCCAACACATTATTTAACAGCTACTTGTCTCACTTTATGCAGTGATGTGTGAAAACCAAACAGACAGACTAGAACACAGCCGGGGATGGTAAAACAAGATGTATTACATTTTAACTTCAGATTCATATTTGATTCAGATTCATATGTTTCATATTTATTTAATGTTGTTTTGAGATGATTGTAGTCACTTATGTTATGGAAACAGGCAGAGTGTCGGCTTCTCTTTCAGTCACTGTTTCAGATGGGAAGATTTCTTTGAAAATGGATTTAGTTACAGAATACTGAATACCTGCATTAAAATGTATTTTGTAACATATTCTTATGTATTGTCAAAGTTCTGTATTCTGCTTTATAGAATAGTGTTAAAAAACCTGATGAATAATTGCAGCTTTCTTTTTTGCACTGTTTGTAATGCATTTGTCTGTGTCTAATTAGAGATGAAAAATCACACAAGCACGTACCACACGAGCTGTGTTTTCTATTGTACTTAATAATACTGTGCACTTCAAAACCAGACGTGCATGATGAAGTACCATCATCTATTTATTTTAATTTGAGAAAGTAGCTGTATCCTGAATACTACCAAATGAAAGAGTAACTGTACCAGGATACAGTCACTTAAAATGAGTATTCAGGACACATAGTTTTGGTCCATGTATTAGTTACAGTTACAGTTACTCCCCA
>KN491336.1:0-14232 GCA_000787155.1 Scartelaos histophorus | reverse complement strand
CACACCTTCTCTTCCGGGTGGAGCCGCCCTATTGGTGGTTTCTTGTATTTAACTCACATGGTTCATTCAGTATTCTGTTTGTCCCCTGAGGAAAGTCATAGGCTGAAACGCGTCGGGACTTTTAAAGTTGTCCATTTTGACATGCCGTAAATTAATAAAGGCATTTTATTTTAACCGGTGAGTGCCTTGGCTTTTTTGCATCTTTATGATATTGCCATGGTTTGAACCTCACAGTCACAATATTTATTGCGATATCGTGGGAAGGCTCAGGATAATACGATATTCTACATAATAACAAGACTGACATTCTAAAATACTTTGGTCATTTGGTGCAACATTCTTTGTCATATTCAGATCAGTGACATTTTGAACAGCTTGAAAAGTCCAAAATTCAGGTAACGACTAAACATTAAGGATGTAACGATATCGATATTTTCTCGGTACGATTCCGATATTTTGTGGAGTCTTGCAAAATTGTGGTTGCCTTTGGTGCTGTTATGATACAAAAATAAGATTTAAAAGTGCTTAATAACAGTTATTTCTTCACGTCGTCTGAACTGAAACAGCAAAGGATCATGGTCTATGTAGTTCTCTCAGGTTTTTGTAGTTCCCTGCACCACAACAATGAATTTAAGCAAACAGACTTGTGATTCGATATGTTGTGACGGCTCATATTATTGTGAGACTTTTTGACGATACCATATCACGATATTTGTGATACGTGTTGATTGTTTTTGTATTTTGAATGATGTTGTTTTGGGTTCCTTTACATACTATTTAAGACGCCTACTCTATCTCCCTGATGAAATCCTAATGCTAAAACGTTCTATGTGCCAATAAATCTCACATTTTGGAAGTAAGTTTTGCAAATGTGAGGGTTTTTTTTTTTTCTAAATACACAGTGCACATTTAAAAATACCTGGAAAAACATTCATTCTGACTGAGCGTGGTCGCCTCTCCACAGATCTGACCTGTAACTTGTACCTGTAATTTTTTTATTTTTTATTTATTCATTTATTTATTTTCTTGCATTTTTTTTTTCCAATTAACTTTTTATTTATTCCTGTATTTTATATGTATTTATTTACTTATATTTTTGTATCTCTCAAGCTCACTTTCAATATTCTTTTTCTTTCTCTTTATCAGGAAGTGCTCCACTGTGTTTTTAAACTCCATTCACCTTCACTAGAATGATTGGGATGATTTCAGCCCAGAAATCGCCAATCTCTGCTGAACTAAAAACTATCACTACATGACATCACAAGGTGGAACAGAGCATTTTGAGCTTTGGAGACGTCGGCGAACTTGGTCTGGTTTGGTCTCCGTGGAGATAGAGAGATTTAATGCCGTAATCTGAAACATTCCAGACAAAACATTATATCCATGGAGAAAAGAATCTGACGGAACCCGATATAAACACTTAAATCTACCAGAAAATGGCTTAAAATGAGTGAAAAAGATAATTTTACGATATTATTGCGCGACTTTTGATGATACAATATCACGATATTTTGGTTATTGTTACGCCCATGTTTTCATTGGTAGTTCATCAAAATGGAGACCTCTGCTCTAGCTAAATACATTTTTAAAGTCTTTTTTCCCATCACTGCAGACTTACTGTGTTACGAAGTGATACCAAGAGCGCTGAACTCCATGCCTACTAATTATATGTCTACGCTTGTAATCCTGATTAGCTCGTTATCGCTATAACATATTGACCAATGTACTTTCAGACCGGTGATTGCACTAGCCTCACCCACTGCTGTAGACTGTGTCATTTAGTTAGATATTAGGATTACACTTTCTATGGTAATTTTTGCAAAACAACCAATTATTATTATGCCAAAAATATTCAAATTTCTTCACAACTCCACCAAAAGCAACCTTACTGCGCATTTTAATCCATTTAATTCGTCCCCAATTTTCACTCATAAAATGTCCCAAGCATTTACCCGTCTTTAGTTTTCAACGTTTTACCGCTTAATCCCAGAGTGCTGCCAAACAACCTTTCAAAAACGCTCCGAAAACCCTTTTAAATTTGACACGACGAAATCACAAGAGGGATAAAGAGAGACCTCGCTTGGTTAAACGTTATTAAAACCAAAAGACGGGATCGTTTATATATATATTTTTAACTGTTTTCGGGTTTTTTCGTAATACCTGATTTAGAGGTAATGAACGGGATTAGAGACGTGGAGTTTTTGTTGCCATGGTGATCAGTGGGGAGGCGATTATGCATGTGCGGATGGCGATTGAATAGCGAATACATAATTGATTAAAACCATCAACGGTGCAGAGAATCAATACTTTATTTAGCGGTAAAGCAAAGAGAACGGCCGCTTATTGAGAACTGATGAAACACATGGGAAAAAGATCAGTATTGTGTACCAAAAAGGACATTAATTTAAAAAAACTGCTTAAAAAATTGCCGTTTTAATTGGGTTGTTGTCGTTTTAATTGCCGTGAACAAATATTTGGCGAAACAATGAAAGCAAATTAGAACGCATTCAAGAAAAATGTCTACAGGGAGGGTAAATTGTTCTGTTTTATGATGAAATTTGCAAATATTGGCGGATTTTTGTAGATTCGGATTTCATCTTCATTTACAATGCATGGAGTTTGCCCAAGGATAAAAAAAAAACGCTCAGTTTATCTCAGATTTCGAGAAAAAGCATTTTAATATTCCACTGACCACTGACAAATATGAATGTTTTATGATTAGGATTAATAATGCCATTTTTTTTTAAATTAATTAATTTATGTATTTTCTTGCATTTTTTTCCAATTAACTTTTTATTTATTCCTGTATTTATATATTTATTTATTTACTTATATGTTTGTTTTTGTATCTCTCAAGCTCACTTTCAATATTCTTTTTCTTTCTCTTTATCTGTCATATGGTAACAGGAGGTGCTCCACTGTGTTTTTAAACTCCATTCACCTTCACTAGAATGACTGGGATGATTTCAGAGCAGAAATTGCCAATCTGTGTTGAACTAAAGGGTAAAATGTAGCTGTTCGCTATCACTACATGACATCACCAGGTGGAACAGAGCATTTTGAGCTTTGGAGACGTCGGCAAAGTCATAAAATATGGATATTCAAAGTTTCATTGTGAGATTTTTTCTCCGGTGAAGATCTTATTACTTTGTCTGGAATGGTTTACAGTATGGTATTAAACTTTTTTATATCTTCATGGAGACAAAACCAGGTCAGATCTGTGTAAAGGCGACCACACTCACAGTTAGAACGTCTGTTTTTCTTGGGGTTTTTTAGCAATAAAACCACCTGCAATTGAATGAATGTAAAGTAGAATTGTTTGGAATGTTCGAGGCAGAGCTTTTAACCGTCTTTTTAACGTGTGAATGGAATAAAACACAACTCCTGGTATGTTTTTGAGGAGGTAAAAACGTTATATCGCTGGTAAAAGCTCACACGAGTCATTTTTGCGTAATACGGGACCTTTTAAGTCGTACATTTCAGCACCAAACGCCGGCGTCCAAGTCTTCCCTTCTTCCATTTTTGACTTCTTTTTCCGTTCTGTCAGTCGGCTCGATTTGAACTCGGTGAAAATCCACCTTGCCGCGGTGCCGCCCGCCTCCGTGCCAGGACCCGGTCTCCATGGCGACGGGGTGTCCGTAGCGCTGCCTGGCACGGCCACTCCAGAGACTCGGCGGTATCCGGGCGCCGCGCCAACCCCGGCTCTGTGTGCAGGTGCCAGCGCTGAAAAGTGAAGCCCGCTCTGACAGCACTGCTCCCAGCCCGGCCTTTATTTACAACGGTGGAAAAAATAATAAAAAAAATACATTCTCCACGTACAATATAAAGAATACCGCCATATCCTGATATTGTATGTGTCTAGAAACCTTTTATGCTAACTGTAGGCATGCTCTGTCTGAAGCTCGTTAGACTTTAATCTGGGTTTTATTTCCGCGCAATCTAACCAGCAAGAATTGACTTAGTTTCAGCAACAACGGATGAGCGCATTTGGGCTGTTAAACAAGTCCCTCTCAAATAACATTAGTCATGAGCTAGTTAGCATTAGCCAACAGTTTTTTTCAGTTAGTCACTCACCTTTTTGTTGAAAATCAAACTAAACTCGAACACGGACTCCTGAAAATGTCCTGTTTAAATCAAATTTGTATTAGTTTCTTAATCTTAACACTTTCTTCATTGTGGCACCATGGTAACTGCTGAAGATTTCGTCATAGACATACATGTGGAACACCCCCAGAATGATGTCACGGTAAAGTATCAAGTATAAAAAAATTTAAAAAAATGCATTGAGTGTAGGGTAACTTGTACACAGATCTGACCTGTATTACTTTGGTGCTATAACCTAATATTCGGTTGCGTTGATTTTAAAAGGACAACAAAATAAAAACATGGATAATTTTTTTAACATTTGGCAACGAGTAATAATATATAACTTCCTATAAGATCCTATTTCTTTGACTGACCAACATGGTGGCGCACTATATTGTTAGTTAATTAATCCCTTAGGTAATGATTTAAGATGTGTTTATTACATGCTCATTAGCATGTATGCTATTTTTGGTGCTAATTGCCAACATTAATAATCTACACAACAAGTGGTAATATTTTCTAACGAGGCTCTGATGTTCCTCTCATGTGGTCCTGTGGTCGTCAGTCGCCCAAACAGACCTGGTTTTCCATAGTTTGTGATGTTTGGAGGCTAATGCTAACTCTCCCACTGAAAACGCATTGGTGCTAATTTATGGCACGTTTTTATCCACGTTTTTGTCTTCCTCGCTGTGTTTATAACTACAGTGGAATTGATGTAGTCCACTTTTAGACCTATTTTAGCCCAGGATTAGACCTGGAATAGTCCTGTTATAGACTTGATATACCTTTAGATTAGACCTTGAATAGTCCTGTTGGTTTAGCCCTAGATTAGACCTTGAATAGTCCTGTTATAGGCTTAGTTTAGCTCTAGATTAGACCTGGAATAGTCCTGTTGGTTTAGCCCTAGATTAGACCTTGAATAGTCCTGTTATAGGCTTAGTTTAGCTCTAGATTAGACCTTGAATAGTCCTGTTGGTTTAGCCCTAGATTAGACCTTGAATAGTCCTGTTATAGGCTTAGTTTAGCTCTAGATTAGACCTGGAATAGTCGTGTTGGTTTAGCCCTAGATTAGACCTTGAATAGTCCTGTTATAGACCTGGTTTAGCTCTAGATTAGACCTGGAATAGTCCTGTTATAGACCTGGTTTAGATCCAGTGTCACTCTGGAAGCCAAATATCTTCTTTGGTGTGAAAAGTGAGACTCCGAAAAACGAACCACGCCAGTCTAGCTTTTTCAATTCCGATACAGATTCTGATCTTAGAACTTTACGCATCTGACATTGCCGCATATCAACAGCCTTTATTTCCATCATGCAAAAAAAAAAAATAGACAAAAACTGCTTCAAAAGTGTTATGTTGTTGTTATTTATCTGTACGGTAACTACAAAACCGCTTTGTGTGAATAAAAGTTCAACATTGCGAGACTTTTCTGGGCTCACTACAACCCGTAAATAGTCTTCTTACATCGGTTTATACAGAATTTCTTTTATCGTTTCGGTATCGGCACCGATATCCAAACACAGAATCAGATCGGTGCATCCCAAGTATAAACCTGATGCATCAATATTGGATTTGTCCCAGTTTAAGACTTGTATACGTGTAGAATGGCACTGTATAGATATTGATTTCCACGCACTCTGTTTACAAGCGCTATAAGGGTCTAGTGTATGCGGCTCTCGTACCGCCGTCATCTTTTTTTTATTTTTCATATAATGATTCGACTTCAAACTGTGCGTCGGAGAATATACAATAGAGCGGTGCGTTCGGGGCGTTGGGTCTGTGTAGGATTATACACTGTCACTTTCATCGTATGCCTTTCTTTTTTTTCCACAATGTCATATCTAACCTTTAGATATAATTTAATGACTTGAATGCATGTGGGGATGTACAGTGCGGTGTGTGGGAGGCGGCGCGGTGACAATATTGGTCTCGTATGTGAGACGAGAAAGCAATCATATCAAAAAGGGCAAGGAGTTCACAAAGTTGGTATGACAGAAAGGCTTAGATAGAAAAGGCTTGTGTAAGATGCCACTTTGTTTGGTACACAGTCGGAAAGAATATTATTATAGGAGACATACAGCATTTTGTACGTTATACAATTGAGTTGTTTAGTGGTACGCTGAAAGTGAAAAAAGGTCAAATGTCCAGATGAGTATTCGAAACTAGTTTACAGCGGGAAAAAAAAACAGAGAAATCCAACTTTTCCTGGATCTAGTTGAGAGAAAAGAAGGTAGGTTGGAGTTCATCGTGATTCTTCTTCTGTCTGTGGTTGGTTTGAGCATTTCCGCTGTGGTTTCCATTTTCTAAATCGCAATGCTGCTCTGGGATTGGTCTAAACCAGATCCAAGTGTGGGATCTGGGCCAGGTAGATTCTGATGGATGGAAATACTGCGAGAATTAACCTTTCCAGAATAGTGAATTGGACACAAAAAAGAATACGTTCTATTAGAATTGTAATTTCCCGTAAGATGGGATTGTACGATGGGAAGGTCTTTTGATTGGCTTGGGAAAAAAAACAAAAAAATGCACTTCTGAAGCACTTCTATGAGATTCACTAGAGGAGCTGTGTTCTTCTGCCATGTCTCCAAAGCTCCATCAAACATTTTGAATCGAAAAGGAATTGTCTAAAATGTGCGTGAGATCAGACCACATCCTCAAATATCCAACACATATTCTGTACAGTATGACTGGCAAATATTAATCATGTATATTTTACTTTTGATGGATGGAAATACTGCGAGAATTAACCTTTCCAGAATAGTGAATTGGACACAAAAAAGAATACGTTCTATTAGAATTGTAATTTCCCGTAAGATGGGGTTGTACGATGGGAAGGTCTTTTGATTGGCTTGGGAAAAAAAACAAAAAAATGCACTTCTGAAGCACTTCTATGAGATTCACTAGAGGAGCTGTGTTCTTCTGCCATGTCTCCAAAGCTCCATCAAACATTTTGAATCGAAAAGGAATTGTCTAAAATGTGCGTGAGATCAGACCACATCTTCAAATATCCAACACATATTCTGTATGATCGGCAAATATTAATCACGTATATTTTACTTTACACTCATATTTAGTTCACGCCTGCAAAGAGCTTTCAACATGTATCCTACATCGCACTGTTTTGCGTCAGGTAGCACTTTCTAATTCGCTCCTGTAACCGTTAGCATCGCGAGCCTCATTTGAGCGGTGCTAAACGCTATGAGTGACGTCACACTCGCTTAGTCCACTTTTTTATACAGTCTATGGTCAGGTCGCACTTTCTGTGTTTGGTCAACCTTAAACCAACATGCTATACACAATTATACCCTTTTTTTCCTGTTTTGGGCTTTTTGCTAAAACATTACACCCACTAAGTACATATTAGCATACAGTACTAGTATTAATATCATAGACAGTAGTAGTAGACAGTAAACAGGGTTAGCAGGATTAGCAGCAGCAAAGGGACATATCAAAAGAACTGGGACATGAAGGACAGGAGGCCATCCAGTCCGGTGAGTATTTTAAATGTTCTGTTGCAGTTATACAAGTCCATTCACAGTTATTGTAGTGGGTGGGATATGGTTTACTGGTGAGGCACTGTTCAGCAGAAGCACTGGGTCCAGTCTGGAGGTCCTGGCACGTATGGACCTGCACCTTTTTCCTGAGGGCCACAGGTGATGGGTGTTGGTCGTTTGTCATAGGATGTTACGGTCGCTGGTGCAATGGGGTCCGACTGGTGGCGGCACTGAGTTTATGCGGAAGCCAAAGGCCAAACAAACTACAACAAACACGGCGACGACGAAAGCACTTCAGCCTATTTTAGCATCAGTACCGACTATTTAGTTTGTGGAAAAACATGCAGAAGGTAAGAGCGTTGTGCATTTGTGGACAGGAACGACGTCTGTGCTTTTCTCTCAACTGGATCTAACAGAAGTATAATTACGTTTTATGCAGATCATTTTAAAACCTGAATTTGACAACATTTAACATTTAGAAATGCCACAAAGCTAATTACATACAATTAAAAAAGTACATTCCAAATTTGTCGTACGCTTCTCTCGGGATACTTTTCTACTCAACTATGCAGACTTAAATTCCCTGATACATTCGCATTTGTAAGATTCACTGGTCTCAATGTGATTCTTTTAATGGCAGTGCTGTCCCGCGCAGTAGTAGCAGTAGTAGTCGCTGTATATCGTTAGCTTGGCTGTTGCCCTAACAAGCCTATCAGCGCGTGTTAGCGTAGCGACAGGTCTGCGCGGCGGAGATAAAAGGGTGCGTTTGATATTGACTCCGGGACTGTCCCCTGCACAGCCTCATTAGCTCAGACGCAGCACTGCAGCCACCCTCGGCTTTGACAGGGAGCGGCAGGCTTTGAAATCAGGCGCGTGTCTCCTGTCGGTCCATCGGCAGGGCTTCACCTGTCTCGTTACGGTGTTCAGAAGACGTCTGTGTTGTGATAATGGAAAAAGAATGGGGTGACAATGTTTTTCTTTTCTGTTTTTTTTTTATCTTGCTCATTAAGATTAAGTTTTGATTTCAAAGTTTCATCGCTGATAAAAATTGACAGACGCGAAATCCAAATCCAAGAAGAAATCATAAAAGAATCAAAAGATCACAATATACTGTGCTGAACAAAATTGTAGTATTTCTGTTTACCAGAATATATTTTTTATGTTTCTATAATGGTTAATTCGCCTGTATATGCAAGATCTTTTTTTTTGTATTTTTATCTCCGCCAAGGAGATTATGTGATCAAGTCGGTTTATTTATTTGTCTGTGGACAGGATTTCTCGGAAACTACTGGACGGATCTTCATGAAATTTTTACCAGAGGTAGATCTTGGCCCAAGGACCTCTCCATTAAATTCTGGTGATGATCCAGATCCGGACCTGGAATCGAGATCTGGATCTAGATATACAATCTCAGTGAGATTTCTCGGACTGGCTGGATGTTCATGAAATTGTCACCAGAGGCAGATCTTGGTGCAGGGACGACTCCGTAAAATTTTGATGACGATCCGGATCCAGATCTGGATTCTGTGTCCACGTCATCCCTTGGCGGAGATCAGAAATCTTGGATTGCTCTTGTTTTTTTAATCAAATCCAAGTCTTTAATGCTAAAATATTAGTATTGTTGCTATCCACAAATTTTCAAGCTTTATGTTTTCCAAAAATTACACCAACGTCTCATCCAAAGCAAGTCTCTGGGAACAGCTGAAACTATTAGGACTATTTGCGAAACAATGCAACAAGAATTATTTGTCAACAGGGACTGTTTTGTTATTCCAGTTGGTCATTTTCATAATGAATAACCATGAAATTATTAAGGACAAATGTGAATTAGAAATGAATACAGTAATTAAGGAAGAGGAATGGGAGCTAACACTTATATATAGATATAGAATTACAAACAGTCCAGTATTGAAAGAGTTTGAATGGAAAACTAAAATTATATTCTTTAGAACCTTCTATTCCATGTAAATTTGGTGGTGTGGGAGGGGCTGTGGTCTGGTGGAGGATCATACTCATATATTCTGGGACTGCCCTAAACTGGCAATATTTTGGAAAGATGTACAATGTGAAATTGAAAATTGTTTGGTGATCATAATTATATTAGAGCCGACCATTGTGTTGTTGGAAATTTTCTCAAATAATATAAAGGCAAATAGTAATTTTTACTTTTTTAAAATTTTACTCCTAATCGCCAAGAAAATTATAACGATCTCATGGCTCAGGCCGCTGCCCTCCACAATTACCCAGTGGAAAAATAAAATAAAGGATGTGCATCATATGGAGCAAATAACGGCAAGATTACAAATGACGACAGATGCATTCATGGACAAATGGTCTTCAATCCAAATCTATAAATAAAGGTATAAAGGTATTTCTTGTGTGATTATAATCAATAACAAATGAGGAGACTGCTTCTACACTGTAACTTTATTTTATGTCATAACTATGTGTGATTTGCACCAAAAAGTATTTAATAAAAACAAGTTTAAAAAAAAAAGAAAAAATAAAAATAAAAAAAAAAAAAAAAATTAAAAAAAAAAAAAAAAAAAAAATAATAACCATTAAATTAATTTGAAAGTTTTTTGTTTTCTTGTTTTCGTGACAGGTGTAAATTAAGCACTGTAGTTTTCTTTTTTTTCTTTTTATCATCTTGTAATTTACTATTTTTTCTTACAATAACTGCCTATAGTAAATAAATAAAAGAATAAATGTTTAGTTTATTATTGCTGATATGTTATGTGCTCTATCTGAGTCTTCCAAATGTGAAAAACAGATTTTATTGACAGTCCATTTCAAAGGTGCATTGTTTAACTTTTCTGGAGGTCTGGAATGTTCCGCAGTAAGGCATTAAACCTTTCTGTCTTAATGGAAACCAAACCACACCAAGTTACAGGTCATATCTGTGGAGAGGCGAACCCATCTCACCTTCAGAACCGATGTTTTTATGGTATTTTTGAGCTATAAAACCACCTGTAATTGAAAAATGCAAAATAAAGCTGTTTAATTTTATACTGTGGAACATTCCAGACCGAGAAATGTCATATCCATAGAAACAAGCAGGTGACGGATCTCCAACCCAAAAGTTACATGCATATTTGATTCTATAAATGGTTTGCAGTGGTCCAGAGTTAATTCACACTTACCTTAAACACTCCAAACATCACAATTATTCACTGCAACGTATTTTTACACAACTTTAGAGACCAGAGTAGAGCTTTATAATCACAATAAGGCTAACAACAATTAGCAAGTGCAACAACTGTGCACTTTCTGATTATCAGACATTAGCACTCTACAATTAAATGCAGACAGAACGCAACAGACATATTTTATATATTACTCTATAGCTGCTTATACAATACAGTATATCTGTACTGGGGCAAGTTTGCTCAAATACATGGAAAAAATCAGGTCGACGTAATTTTTTTTTCGTCACCTTCCTAAAATAATCGCCTACGTCACTTTTTTGTTTTAAGTTTACTTAGGCAACAAAATGCCTAAGTAAACTGCAAAGTAAAATGCATTTCAATTTTGGGGGGAGTATTTTGTGTTTCCTGAAAAACCTGAAAAACCTGAAAAAATTACTAATGCGATTATTTTCGGAAGGTGTCAATTTGTAATATAATAAATAAAATATCTTCTCAAGTCACCATTTTTCTCATAGATGTTTTTATTGCACTAAAATCTTACATCGTTACAGTGAACAGGGTTGCATCTCCACAAACCTGACTCTTTATATGAAATGGAGCTGGGCCCAATTGTTTGCATGAAAAAAATATTGTTCCTTTGGCTATAATATTCCGCATTATGGCATAAAATGCACCTATCTCCAAGGAAAATGTTCCCAAATATGGTTTTAACTTTCTACTTCCTTGGAATCCTGCAGCTGACTTTCCACTTCCAGAGAGTTAACATCCGTATAGTTTGTTAGCAAAAACATAAGATCATACAAATTATTATTATTATTATTATTATTATTGAGTAAAAAAAAAAAAAACTACAACAGAACATAAGCATGCATATTTGATTTCATTAATTGCTTTAAGGGCGAACAACGGATCCTAATGATTCTGTAATGACGAGCTCCATTTCACCTCCCTACCCGCTCCTCCAGATGGCTGAATATATTGAACGTAGCAGCGAGGTTAAAAATGCATGGATGTAAACAATCTGCAGAATCTGTTCACTGGAGAGCGGGGCTGTCATGTGTTCATATATCGACTCTTCATATATCGACACACCCACGTACACGGGCTCAGATGTTTTATGCGAACTTCCCTTAGACTTACATTCACTTCATAGAGAAACCGTAATGATATGAATGAGTAATACTTCCCTATAATAATGAACAGAGCTCGTATCATTAAGAAGTTGCCGATACGATACATATCTCGATACATGCGCCACGATATATGTTTTTCGATACCGTGCATGTTCGATACCCTATTTATTTGAAAATGATATACCGTTCAGTGAAAAACAAAGGGTAAATCATGGCTGAGATACAAGTCCACCAAATCTCTCCAACTGTACAACAACTCGCAATTATGCAACAGATAATACTCCCTACAACTGTGCAACAACTCTCCTTTATGGAGCAGATAATACTCCCTACACCTGTGCAACAACTCGCCCTTATGTAGCAGATAATGCTCCCTACAACTGTACAAAAACGCACTATTATGCAACAGATAATACTCCCTACAACTGCACAACTCATCCTTATGTAACAGATAATACTACCTACAACTGTACAGCAACGTGCTCTTATGTAGCAGATAATGCTCCCTACAACTGTACAATAACTTGCGATTATGTCACTGATAATACTCCCTACAACTGTGCAACTTGTCCTTATGTAACAGATGATACTCCCTACAATCCACCCTGACATAACAGATAATACTCCCTACAACTGTAAAACAGCTTGCCTCTTTGGAACAAATAATACTCCCTACAACTATACAACAACTCACCCTTATGTAGCAGATAATGGTCCCTACAACTGTACAAAAACACACTATTATGCAACAGATAATACTCCCTACAACTGCACAACTCATCCTTATGTAACAGATAATACTACCTACAACTGTACAGCAACGTGCTCTTATGTAGCAGATAATGCTCCCTACAACTGTACAATAACTTGCGATTATGTCACTGATAATACTCCCTACAACTGTGCAACTTGTCCTTATGTAACAGATGATACTCCCTACAATCCACCCTGACATAACAGATAATACTCCCTACAACTGTAAAACAGCTTGCCTCTTTGGAACAAATAATACTCCCTACAACTATACAACAACTCACCCTTATGTAGCAGATAATGGTCCCTACAACTGTACAAAAACACACTATTATGCAACAGATAATACTCCCTACAACTGCACAACTCATCTTTGTGTAACAGATAATACTCCCTACAACTGTACAGCAACGTGCTCTTATGTAGCAGATAATGCTCGCTACAACTTTACAATAACTTGCGATTATGTCACTGATAATACTCCCTACAACTGTGCAACTTGTCCTTATGTAACAGATAATACTCCCTACAACTGTAAAACAGCTTGCCTCTTTGGAACAAATAATACTCCCTACAACTATACAACAATTCATCCTTATGTAACACATAATACTCCCTACAACCCACCCTTACATAACAGATAATACTCCCTACAACTGTGCAACTTGTCCTTATGTAACAGATAATACTCCCTACAACTGTGCAACTTGTCCTTATGTAACAGATAATACTCCCTACAACTGTGCAACTTGTCCTTATGTAACAGATAATACTCCCTACAACTGTGCAACTTGTCCTTATGTAACAGATAATACTCCCTACAACTGTGCAACTTGTCCTTATGTAACAGATAATACTCCCTACAACTGTGCAACTTGTCCTTATGTAACAGATAATACTCCCTACAACTGTGCAACTTGTCCTTATGTAACAGATAATACTCCCTACAACTGTGCAACTTGTCCTTATGTAACAGATAATACTCCCTACAACTGTGCAACTTGTCCTTATGTAACAGATAATACTCCCTACAACTGTGCAACTTGTCCTTATGTAACAGATAATACTCCCTACAACTGTGCAACTTGTCCTTATGTAACAGATAATACTCCCTACAACTGTGCAACTTGTCCTTATGTAACAGATAATACTCCCTACAACTGTGCAACTTGTCCTTATGTAACAGATAATACTCCCTACAACCCACCCTTACATGACAGATAATACTCCCTATAACTGGTCAAAAACTCACCTTTATGTATCAGATAATAATCCCTACAACCCTACAACGACTCTCCCTTATGATAAGCCTGTGTTTCTATCCATCATCATATCGTCTTTTCCTAACAACCTCTTGTACATAACAAATTCTAATATTGATTTTTGGTCCCCACTTTGCTCAAGCCCTTAAAATCCAAATATTCCAATCCCCACAACATTCCAGATATCCGCCCACACCCAATCTTCCTTTTTCCCGCTCTCTTTTGCATCACTCCTTCCCGTATTGTTCGCCGTCTTCTCATTATATTATGCATGTTGGCTACACACTGACACGCGCAGATTGCTAATGTCAAAAGTGAAGTTCGGGGGTGTAGTCATCAGCGAACGGCGAACGGGG
>KN491332.1:0-19264 GCA_000787155.1 Scartelaos histophorus | reverse complement strand
GTTATTGCATATGGAATGTGTTCTTTTGTTGCGCCCTCTGCCCCGATACCAGTTAAATGGGCTGTAACTATCTCTTGAGTTCTGCTTATAGGCCCATAAAGAGTCACCTCCTGTTTCATTTGACTGGCTTATTAATCTCTCTGCATGCTCACTATATACACTTGGGCCCTATATAGTTAAGACTCAAAATGATCCAATGTTTTGTACCAAAGAACCAATAGTTATCATGTTTCATCTTATTTCTTTGTAGAACTATATGAAAAGTCCAAAAAAAAAGTATTTGCATTTTACTTGTTTGTTAACCAGAGCATTGATGGTGACAAACTGGTACCATTTAGCTGGACTTGCTTGAGGGAGGATATGTTGTGGTCTGCAGGTTTGAGTGATCCGGCTCTCCACTCTTTACTAACCACATAAAGTGTGTTGAATGGCAGGTGAGAGAATGTTGCCCATTAATCATCTCTCCACTCAGCGGCCGTGCAACATCACCAAAGCTAATAATAATGCTGATGACAGCTGCGCTTACAGACTGAGCTATTCCACTGGGATGACTGGGAGCTCTGGACGTCTTTAGACAGGAAGAATCTGTGTCCAATTCAATTAGTCGTTTTTTTTTCTTTTTCATTGTGATAAATTACATGAGCTTCTTCGAGCAATCAGCAAAGCAGTGTCTTAGTGTTGTTTAGTCTCATCTTGAGCTGTTTGACACTGTTGTCTAGGTTTCTCATGTGTGAAAATATCCCTCCCAGCTGCGTGCCAACTATGGAGTGCTATGATAACACCAAGCACCAGACTATGTGTGCAGCTGTTATTGTTTCACTGTGCCCTTTCAATAACACATTTCAGCAAAGATGAGACCATGCAACCAGATCCTCAGCTTTGGTTTGATTAAACAAGCCGAATGCAGTGGTTGTCATGTAGTCCTGATTGGGGCTAGTCTGTTCTTGTCTTGGCTTATTCCGAGCTTAGTTCTGAGTTAACCAGTAGTACTTGAGTAGTCCTTTTTTTTAGGTATCCTCTGTCTTTTTAAAGTAAATTTGTTGCCAAAACAACAATAAATTTTTCATTTTGGATGATTTTATTGTGTGAAAAACATACACCCTTACTGTGAAGAGGTTTGCATCTCCACAAAACTGGGCCATATTTGACCTTGAATAGAACCTTGTGTTCCTTGTCTCCATGGAAATATTGTTCCTTCTGTTAAAATACCCAACTATATGGCGTAACATATCTACACCCATGGGGAATATTCCAAAGTATGGTTTTAACTTTCTATTTCCATGGAATCACACTGGTAACATTGCACCTCCTTTAGAAAGTTGTGTGGTCTTCATACATTTGATTCAATTTTTGGGGGGATTTACTTAACATTACAAGAGATGGCTCTGAATACATATCTGCAATGATCACAGTAGTAGTAGTAGTAGCCATCAAAGTAGTGTTAAAGTCTTAGAGGCCTGCTATCGACATTGCTGCTATACTTTTGACAAGATCGGACTTGTCAAAATTATAATGGTATTTTTTTTTGTTTGTTGGTGTGTGTAGTGTGGACAGAGGGGTGAGTGTCGAAGGGTTCTGCAAAATTTCAAAATTGGGGGAAACAAAAAACAAAAAAACATTATTATAAAATCACATCACTTTACCAGTTGTAAAACACTAAATCTCACCTATCAGCTGCATTCTAACACTTTGGAACTGAAAATATTGTTGTGGTATTGGAGTCACCACAGGTCTAAAATAGGCGATGTTGGCATGTTAGCTGCACATTCGCACATAAGCAATTACGGAGAAAAGCCTGGGGATTTATTTCAACAGAACATGACAGATTTGCTGGACTTGCTACTTTTTCTTGGAATTGTACATCCAAAGAATGTCCAGCAGAGTTTTAATGATGTGCTAGAGGCTTCTCAAGGGGATAGCATTTGGTCTGTTTCCCCTCCCTCTCCTAACTCACTAATATGTATCGAAGTAACATTGTCATTGTTTGGTTCGACACAACACCCAATCTGTGTGTGCGGTGACATAATAAAGTTTTTTATGGTTCCAAGTTGATCCGTGGCCCAGAGTAGTTGGTTTCAGTTGCATCATTCATAGAAAACCATGTGTGCAGTCTGTTTTTGACTATCATCTGTCTGTTTGGTTGTCCAAAATATATTATGCCTATTAAAAACCTTACTGTTTTACACTAAGTTTTAAGACCCCAATACAAATTATTCAGACGGCTTCAATAGAAAATGTGTGTCTGTGTTTAGTGTTTTGTGATTCAGTATGGTTTATTTATTATTCATAATAAATGTAAATGTATTTTTGTTGCTTGATTTATTGCTTCTTCACTAAAAGTGTTTATTGTTAGTGTTGTAGTGTTGTTTGTATCTTAACCACAGAATGGTGAATGGAATTGAATTGCCAAGTGTTTTTCACCCGTCACACTAGCCGTGTCACACTGATAAGTCTCTCCTACTTTCCCTTATCACATTTTGTCGTCATCTTGTCATTGCGTTAGCAGCAGCTCACCTCCAGTCCCTGCTGGTTGTGAATCATTTGTATGAATTACCATTGATGCGCAGGAGTGGGAGTAGACGCTGGTGTAGGGGACAGAGAAGACCAGGCCTTGAGTGTGGCAAATGCCCTCATCCATCTTTCCAATATAGAGCCCTCAGTGGAGCGAGACGCTGTGTGCAGCAGGCAAATGCCCAGCTCAAGCAGATGGAGAGATGGGAATGAGCTCATTTGTTTTCTATTACTGTTTATCTGAATGTGTGTTTTTGAAGCTGATTAAAACATCTCCCACCTGTGGTTTTCACTTGTTTGAAGAATGCAATTGCACATAATGTGTTACTTCATGAGTTCATTGTCAAGCCCAGGGAGATATACACTCCTGGCCATTATTTTAACAAAGAAAAATGACACATTACAGGTGAATGTGAAATAGTAGATCAAGCCAGAGTTTCACAGTGCAAATAAGATCAGCTGACATTTTGTAGAGCGGTCTTTTTGAAATTTGCATTAATGTATTCTTTGATTTTTGGTAAATAAAATCAATCTTAGGTAATCCATTAAATTTAAACTTTGATTTAAACCTCTTATCCAAATAAATACTACTGTGTAATTCAGAAATACATTTAAGGAAACTTGTGTTCACAACTGCCCTCTTGTTTCCTGTCTCATAGGTGGCCTATCTGAGACTGTGTGTTCCGAGCCCTCACTGTGAAGATGTACCAACATGTGGAAACGTGCCGTGCGGTTAAGGTGACAGAGACCTGACACTTCTGTTTTGTCAGACTGGAGAGGACAGATTGGAACAAATGCTCTTAATTGTTCCTTTTGTATTGTTTCAATCACATGTCAGAACTGCTAAATGCTGCATTAACATGCAAGCAGGTCTAAAGTTGATTAAGCAGATTCTTAGACTGTCAAAGGAGATGAGTAGTTTTAACTGTTAACCTTCTGTTACTCAAACTGGATCCTTGCAATTTATGTATTCATTTTTTATTCCACACACATTAAAATGCTTTTCTATCATAGTTTTTTCCCTTTTGTCTTTTCTGTAGATGACTAGTGGGACATTGTTTCAGAGTTAAGTTCTAGTAAAAGCTTATTACAGAGACACTGGAGCCTGAGGGCGCAGCAGTACGTACTCCACTCCAGTGTAATTACAGCTTGTGGAGTTAGGTGATATTTGTGTCTGAATCTGTTTTTATGTAACAGAAGAAAACTCAAAACAAAAGCAAAAAAAATCTTTTTTATTGCACAAATGCACAGTTTTACAATTTGTTTAATAGGCTCGGAGTTGACATTTCAGGTTACAGTTCTACTACTTAAGCACTTAGCTGAGTTAGTTTCATCATATAGTAGTATTTTTATTTTGATTCTTTGAAGTTGCCTGACCTAATTCGGAATTACACTGTCTGATATACTTTTGAATGCATATGTAAATTGTTCAGAAACTTGGTGGGAAAACACTTGTCTGACATAGTTTTAACACTAAACTCCCCCTGTCCCTTAACCCTAACCCCTCAAAGACGCTAGAATGATGCAGCACAAACTCAGGGGGAGTTAATAGTCCCAGGCTGTTTCCAAGTTGTAATTGGGTAGGTAATATTCAGTAATTGTAATTTTAATATTTATGCAGTTTCAGAAAACTAATCTGCACCGTCCACATAATGACACAATCATACGCTAAACCTTCATCATATATTTCTTTCTTATCAGTGCATGCATGCGTCTGTTAAATGCTGCTAGTGACTATTACTCCAAGAAAAAACAAAGGAGTATTGTGCTCATCGAGGCGGCAAAGCTGGGAGTGAATTGGCTAATTAAATACGTCCAACTCCAAAACCATCAAGGGCTCCTCGTTTCCTTTCTGCCCTTTCCAGGCAAGTGCAAATGAAGTAGGCTCTAAATAACCCATTTGTTTCAAGCCCGCTGAGCCTAAGGAGCCACTCCACATTATACTGGCTGCCACTGCTGCCGCTGTTTTGAAGTACACCGACTGAACCGTTCGGCCCCAAGGAATTGTGGGAGCTCTTTGTCATTCTCTCCTTGATGATCGACAATGCAAGTGTCAAATTAAAGGTTTGGGGCCAGTGCAGTGTAGTCTGTTGCCACTGTGCAGCTCATTAGCCCATTGAGACAGTCGGCGCATGAAAAATACCAGCACAAAGGTCTAGTCATACTAGTCTTACACTCAGGGATAATAATTACACGTTAGTTTAGAGGGTAGTCTTTGTGCCTGGGTGGTGCACATACCGAGATGGGTATTTCTATTCAAAGATGAAATTGTTTTGGTTATTTTTTCCTCAAGGCTGCCTTCTACCTTTCAGAGATTTTCTTAAAGCATTCAGCTTTCAGTGTTATGGTTTGACTGATACAATATGTTAATCAGTTGAGAAGCTGATTACGTCTATTTTACTTAATGTATTGTTTTGTTTTTAACACTTTCTAAAACCATAAAATTATCTCCTAATCAAATAAGCTTTGTCAAACAAACTCTACAAATAGGTTGCAAATCACACTGTCACTTATGTGAAAATATGTGCAGCTGGTGTAATGGGCAGTGCAGTTTTTTTTATTCTATACCTTGCTATATTTTCACAGAGAAAAAATGTTCCCTGTGCCACACTGTTATAGCCCACATATGGAGCGATCAAGTCTACCAGAATACATAGAAATTGGATTTTACAGCTCTTTGCGTTTCCTAATGTCGTTGATATCATTTCCGGATTAAGTGAAACAGTGATGTGTGAGATTACAACAAAGGCCAGAGCAGTTGCAGAGAGTAGTTTGGGGAGAGGTCAAGCCTCTAAAGCTCGTCTCATCTATCAGAGGAAATGAGCCATTAGATTGAGTTCCCATTTTAGTCACCCAGTCCTAATGGGTCATCTATATTCACCATCTGCAAACTTGGGAAGAAAGAGGAATCACATAGTTTGTTTAGTTTACTACCACTATGGATATCAAAGTAAAGCTACAGAGTATGCACTTGGAAGTATTTTAGTCATTAATCATGCTTGTTTGTTGTTTTCTGAAGCCTAGAAACTGTAATGCAGGTCTTATTCAGTCTTTTAATTCCTCTTCTCAATACTTTAATGTTTTGTGAATTATCTACTCCCCAATAAATGCATATTAAAACAGATGACATAAAAGGGCACAGTGCTTGTTTCAGGATATCTAGGTTAATATGTTGTACTCAACTTGCACTCAAACTGAGTAAACTGGTTGCTGTTGTTATTGGTCATCTCATTACCCTGACCTTAGCCTTTAGCCTGAAGCTCTTCTTTGTACTTTGTGTACAATGTCTTACTACAGCGGTTAGCTGTATATGGTTGTATTGTTTCTTCTGGCAAGGATATTATGTTTATGTCACCATTGTCTCTCAGTGAAAGCATGACATATTAGTGTTTGTACACTTTTTATTTGTATGCATAAACAACTTCCTTGCATTATCTGTAGCTTCCGTCCGCTTCGTCTTCTTTTTCATTAAGGTGAAATTGTACTTGTGTTAAATGATGCAAAGTAAGTAGCTTACAAAGTACATTTAGTACAAATACAAGTACAGGTTTCTGATGAAATGTTGGTCATTTATGTTCAAATATTGAATTTGAAGAAATCATATATATTTTCTGTAGCCAGATGCTTTTCATTCTACATTCTAACCCTAATCAAACAGATGTCTTTTTAATAACTTTTCTGAAGCTATAGTTTGTATTATGGCATTGAGAGGGCTATCTGCAGTTCAAGTTCAGAGACCGTGACGAGCTTGGAGCAAATATGATCAAACCTACATGATGACAACGGCCACAGTCACGTGCACTGACAATTACAGCATAAGGCAAACCGTCATGTCTGCAGCGTGCCTATAATGCATATGACAGGGCAGCCAGGGAAAAGTGCTTACAGTCATGAGAAGCTACAGTCCAACGTGAAAACATAAAGCCGTCAGCAGCACCACATTTGTCGAAGTTGCAGAATTATGCTTTTGACTTTGAACTTGGGCAAAAGAAAATAGTTACAGTGCAGAAAGTGAGGGTAAATCCTTATTGTGACAAATAGGAGACATGTTGAGCTGACAGATGACAGGGGAGAGGCCTATTGGAGACAGTGTTGGGAGGCTGTCCCAGTGCTGCTGATGTTCCTTCAGCCTGAAGGTGTATGAATCAGAGGCATGAGGAGCATCTCCCAGTGTTTGAGGGAGGCCAGTGTATCAGCTTTAATCTGCTGCGTGTGTGTCCAATAGTAACAGTAAAAGTACAATAGACTCTTTGCGCATTCATTATGTGGCTTAGAATAGAAAAACATGTTTTGTAAGAACTTGAATCATAATTTAACAAAATAAATGTATTTCTTATTGTTGCAGAGTCATCTTACCACAAACCCAAAAAGGTGTGTTTTTTCCTCTCATTTCAATTATATTTTGCTGTTAGTTGTGCAGGAACAACATCCATCATTTGAGCTCTTCAAATCACAGTGGAATGTATAATAAATAAATCCACTTTAAAATGAATTTCCAAATGAGCTGGATTTGAAAAAACAAGGGCTATATCTGGTGTTCTTCCTGACTTTGACATTCGGCCAATGTTAATTCTTTGCTTTCAGTATAATTCAAAAGAAGATTACTGAATTATTTAAAAGAATAGGTAATTCATCTAAGTTTTTTGAAAGAGCTGACAGATATGTACTGCATATAGACTGTGTTAGGGCTCCTACAGGAAGGAAGTGAAGGGAGGATGGATAGATCCAAGAACAGGAAGAGACAGAATGATGGAAACATTAATGACAGGGCAATCTGTCAACACTCAGCGCTAAGACAAATGGCCCAATCTGCGCATGTCACCACTGCAGCCTCATGGGGCTATCTCCACCAGTGTCAAGTGGGAATGTCTGAAAATCCATGATTTCCCCATTTCTATAATACTGGTCCCTATGTACACAAACTTGTTTTCCACAAAGTATAGTAAAGGAATAAAATATGCAATTTAGTGCTTATGCCAGAGGAAAGTTGTCTGAATTTACAGAACAAACTGAATTGGCTTCCAGATTCCAGATCTACATTGACTGCAAGTGTCACCTAATTTTGCTTTATATCTACCACCAGGACTAGATCTGTCACAAGGCAATTCTAAAGGTAGACAAAAGCATTACTAAGTTATTTGTAAACTTATAGGACAAGCCAAGACTTGACATGACAGGACTTTTAGGGAGAATACCAAAAATGTACCAAATTCTATTAAATAAACTGCATAAAACTTAATAAAAACCCATAGCACAGATTAAGAAACACTGCCAGTGAGTTTGCTATCCAGTTTGCTATTAACAGATTTCTTTCATCTAAATTAGAAGAATAAAACTAAAACTGATATCAAACTAAAACAGTCATGCCAGACGTGTACACAGTGAGTAACATTGGCAATTTTCTCTCCGTAGAAATAAAAATTGGATCACCCATCTTTCCAACATAGCGCCAAAGAAATACTATTTGCCAGGAAAGACAATAGTCCCTTAAATTGGTGTGCACATTTCTCTACTGTGCTCTCCCTCTTCCTTCTCGGGGAGTTTCAGTTGATTGTAGCCCGGGGATAAAGCAGCCTTTGTTGGTGCAGCAGACTTGACCCAGAGCGGCCCATGGCTACACATCCTTTAGACGATAAACCTAAAAGAAAAGGAGAAAACCTGGAACTAAAGCAGGCCGTAATAGGCAGAGACACATTCCCAGTGGCCAGCCAGGACAGCTTGTATTGTCTCTGTGTTGTAGCCATTGCATGTTGCCAAAAAAATGCCAATCCACTCTTCTTCAGCCGGTTCCAGTGAATTTTCATGAATCTATCTTTAGACACTGGTTTTGTGAATGTTTCCAGGTCTGGCATATTACTGGTCTCTTGGGTGTCAAATGTTTCAACTTGACAGTGTAGTTTCCTAGAGGGAAATCTAGATAATGGTTTTCTCAGATTGATGTAGACTAAAACTCTTTATTCTTACAAAGTTCTTACTGCTATTAAATGAAACGGTGCAGCAAAGAATATTTTATTTGGAACTTACATCTGCAGTGGTCAGGGGCTCTTTTAGGTGTCTTTGTAACATTTTTACTGCTGTTCTTTGTTAGCCCAAATTAAACTATTCTTCTCTCAAAAAGTCTGTTGTTTATGATATTATGTGATTATACAAGAAGTGCTCCACTGTATTTTTAAACTCCATACTCCTTCACCTGAGTTTGGATGATTTCAGACCTGGAATTGTTCTACTGAAGATAAAAGGTAGCCATTAACTCAAAAACTACCACTACATCACATCACAAGGTGCAACAGAGGATTCTGAACTTTGGAGATGTACACAGACAAGAGACAAAAGTCAGTTTTGTATAATATAGGACCTTTTGAGTCTAGTGCAAAATTGTTTGAATATTCTGTAAACATGGGGATCACAAAATACTCAAAAAACAAGTATGGTCTTTGTAAAATGTATTGCAAGGTCACAGGATTGATATAATTTCTCACATGCTTTCTAAAATGGTGGCTTTATATATTTTCAGTACAGTCTAATTTAATGACCCCCTGGCACTGCTTGGCATTAAAGATTTAGTTTTTGAGATCTTTTGGTTTTGAGAAACAAGGCTTGTTCTGTAATGCCACATTTTCAACATGCACTAGTGTCTGTAGCAGCAAACCCAGTGTACCACTGGCCTAGAGCAGTGTATCTGGTAGCACTGTGTCCAGACCCCCACCTCCTGTAACCAAGTTAAGAATTGATTGACTGCAACTGGCTGAAGGCTACATATTGTACACTGTTTGGAGCTGTACACTTGGGTTTCTCCAAATTTAATGTTTCTAGTTGAAAACTTAAGAAAAGGAAAACTTTCTTTACGTCTTGCAGCTTGTGTAACTGTCTCCGGGAGTCTATAGAGGTGATCTATTTGTAATTAGCATGCTCTGGTTCTTTCTATCAGTCTTTCTTCATTGTTCTGCTGCTTTCACTTTATCCTACAGAAATCAGTGCATTAAAGGTGCACATCCTGACTGGTCTCCATGATAGAAAGATTTAAAACCATCCAGACAAGCAATAATATCTTCATGGAGAAAAGCATTTGGCAGACCCTCCACCAGAGTTACACAATGCAAGCAATACAGAAAATATTTACCTTCAAGTTAAGACCGCCACACACTACATGATTTTTCTGTGTTAAACGATTTTTAAATGCACACACCACAGAAACGAGGAGAATCTTACGAGATTTTAAATCTCCGCTTGCAAAGACTACAACAAGATATGGGTCTGCATACCACTGGCTATAAAATTGTGAGCGCGAGATTGCGTCAGCTTTTTCCTGTCTACAGGAAAACCATTTGCTTTGAGATTCTTAAGTGTTCAAAAGATTAGAGCATTGCACTTCTAGTTACCAGTCGAAACTGTGTCATTATTATTTGTGAAATGTGGTGCAATACTTAACATACATGATTTTTAAATGATAAAAGCTTAGCAATAAAGTACACAGGAAATGTCAGTATCGCTAATCTGCAGCTTCACTTTGTGTGCTGTGTGGATGCAAACCAACACACCTGAGGAGCTACTCTGACCTTTTTACTTCCAAAGATTGCTGGATTAATTTTTTTTTTTGAGGAATAGATGTTATTATTTGTGGAGGACAATTTCTATGGATAATGTGGATGAGATGCTGCACTTTAAATTTATCACTTTACGATAAGGGAGTAAAGTCTTCTTATTGTTGTTATTTAGATAGTTTGTATCTTGCGTCTTTGTGTCAGTCACTCTTATATTGCATCGTTAGTCATGTATCGAGTATCATATCAAATCCCGAGGGACCCAGATTCCCAGCCCTAAGGTGCAATATTCAAGGCAAAGCAATGATGAGTTAATGTGGACAAGCAGGAAAAGTTACACAGTGCACCTTTAACTAGTCCAAGAATCAAATTCTGAACCAGAACAACAACAGTATTAATTTAAACTTGGATAATATGACTTAGGTAAGATGATAACCAAGAGTGAAATATATCTCCCCGTAACATGAGATTATCTATAAATGGCAAGACAGGAGAATTGCTTTTTTCCAACCTGACAAGGATAATTTGGCTTTGACTAAAATGTCTTGCTGTCTGTCAGATGGCCTGCCATAAAATTTGGGCTCACCGTCTCTCTCCAGAAATAGCTTCTTCTTCACATCATAGCCCTGTGGAAGATGGACAATGGACATTCATGGGTCTAAGATAACGACAGAATCGACTGACTGATTAACTGGCTTTGTTCTGCTGCCATTAAAAATGACTTTTATAGTCTCCATAAATTATTTGCTGCACTGAAATAACTTTTTCACCATTATCAACTTATTTTACAACTTTCTGGAGGACACCTTTCTATTTTAAGTATATTTCCATCATTTTAAATGGTATAAATGCATATATTAAAGACAACTTTGACTTTTGATGCTCAGTCATGTTTGATCTCAGAAGCAGGGATGGGCCTGGTTAGTACTTTTGTTGGATTTGTTTCGTAGTGTCAGTGGAGCAGCAGGGGCTCTAGTTCAAACAAGCATTGTGTCCTTAGGCAAGACATTTCACTCTCATTGCCTGTAGTATGAACGTGGTGTATGGTAGCCTAGCTTCCTGCAGTCTGTCCCACTTATGACACCACACTTACCACAGAGAATGGAATTAATAATGCACAGAATTAAAAAGAGACTTTGAGCTTTGAGCTGAAAAGTGCTAAATAAGACTAATTTATTTTTATGATTATTAAATCTGCAAGTTCCCAATAATATTGTTTGTTTACTTTTGGGAGCACCAAAATCCCAGAACTGTTATTAAAGTTTAATAAGGTACTGATTTTTTAAACTCAAGCAAAACACTGCAACAGCTCCATTCATAATCATTATAGACATTTATATAGTTATATTTTAATCTGTTTAAGTACATTTATTGCACTATAATAATACCTTCACTTAGTATGTAAGGACGGATTCCATTTGAACACTCAGAAATGATTAATTTCCCTTCATAGACTTCAGGTAGAGCTTCTGTTGTAATTAGTGCAGAGCAGATGCCAGCGCTTGTGGATACAGGCCATGAGTGTGTTTAATATGAGCCAGTGGAGGACAGCTGCTGCAGAAGTGTGTCCACGCCCGTCACTGCAGCCATTAGCACAGATTTCAGGCCTGGCGCTCTGGTCACCAGTGATCCTGAAGTGGGCACCAGGGCTACAGTGGGGCCAAGACACGCTCCTGTTACAGTGTCAAATGTGACTGAGTGGAGCTGCAGGCACATTTGTTCTAATCACATTCAACACTGGCTGCTCATAAGCAAAACAAAAATTGGGTTTTTATCTCGTTTGTGGAGTTAACAAACAAATTATAATGCCCTGTCTGATTTCTTTCTGATCTTCCTCTTGACAAGAAAAAAATACGTTTTTTTTTGTTTGTTTTTTTTAATCGATTTATTGTATTTCCAAATAAAGTTACAATCAACTAGTTACCTAATTCATGTCACCAGGTGCAGTATTTCTGATAAGCAAACTATTCTTGAGCATGTGAAAACACTGCAAAAAATCTCATCCATTACTGGGTTAAGTGATTATTCTAGTTATTAGATTAGCGATATATAAATGCACCCACTGACTTCTCCATGGTTTGTCTTGCTTACGAGCAACATGCCCGACAATTTTAGTTACAAAGGACTGATTTCTGGTTCTGTGATTGAGTGATAAAGTGAGACGGGCTAACAAGCACATTGCACAGGGAAGATCAGAGTAAAATGAGCTACAGTAATAACATCCTCTGCATGAGACTTGGCCCTGAGAGGCATCATTTAATGGTATGAAAACAACACAGGCAGCGAGGAGGTACACATTACACTGGATCCAGACTGCCAGCCTCAAGTGTGTATAGAGCACTAATCTTCAGAGCAGCTGCTTGTGTGGCTAGATATAAACACACTGGGAAACAATGCCCTGTACACAACACAAACTGTTAGATTTTGTCTTGTATGTAAGACAGGTTCGGTCCTGCCTGTGAAGAGAAAAGCACTACTCGTGTCACTATCCTTCACTCCTTCAAAAATACATAAGTTTCACTGGTCTCTGTTTTATATGTGCTTCAGATAGTTGTGTGTATCAAAAGTGTGTATCTTTGTGTATTGTCACCTACAACTAGAGGTGGCAAGATTTGTGTGTTATCAGATTATTAAATATATTGAAATTCCTATGTGCTGTACATTGGTTATGATCTAAAGGATCAGGATTCCATATGCTTGCATGAGCACAGAGAATGGAGAACTACTATTTTGGCAAAAGTAGCTCAGTTGGAGTGTTTGTCCACTGAAGTATGGCAGTGTGATTCTAACTTCCACAGATGAATATTATCATTGTGCCCCAGTTAACCCTCCTCACCCCTAATGTCTACATATACTGGTGTATGAATGTGTGCAGGAATGGCTGAGTGGTTCATTGATGTAAAAATGCTTTATGTGCCTTGAAGGTTTAAATGTGCCATAATATATAAAAACATATTGACACTGGTTAACAGTACGTGATGTTGAAGCTTTTATATGGCATTAATTTACTGTTTTATCTCAAAGAAGCATATAGGAAATAAGAAATACATTAAGAGTTAGTACACATGAACCAAGAGCACTTGTTTTGTTTTTATTTCAAAGATATATTAAATCATAGCAGACACATTGTTCACAGTCGCCTGTCCTGTCTTTTAAGTCACCATTTAACCCTCTAATTAGTGCATGCTTTTGACTCTGTTCTTATGGGTGCCCAGCAAAGCTCTACTAAGCCACTTTGTCAAGTGTCACATCTGGTTATTCTCTTCAGTTTATCTCCTGATTTCAAAAGGAAAAGCAGGGTATTAAGCCCAGCTTTGTAGTCTGGTGAACTGCAAGAATTTCATTTCAAGAAATTGGACATTCAGTTCGTAAAAGTTATCAAAGAGTTTTTTTTTTGTGTTGAAAGGTCCTATATTACACAAAATGACTATAGTGAGCCTTAAGCCATGTTCTAATGAAATGGAATTGTGTTTTGTTTCATTCACACATATTTAAGTAAACCTTTACTATTAGTCCGTCTACTTCTCCTATGCTCAAAATGCTCTGTTCCACCTTGTGATGTCATGAAGCGGTAATTTTCAAGTTAAAAGCTACTTTTTACCTTTTGTTTAAAAGAGACGTAGGGCTTGAATCATGGAGGTCTTCTTAAATTATCACATGACAAGACAGGTTTTCCACTTGAGAGAAGAACAGAGGCTAAATGTGCACAAGTGTTAAACGTGTGTGAATGAAACAAAACACAATTCTGGGTATGTTTGTGGGAAGGAAACAAAATTATAACGTAGATCAGAAAACAGCATAATAAGGGCTCTTGTATAGCTAGAACTTTTTGTTAAGGGTGGAATATATAAACTGGCATGGTGTAGACAGCATGTTACAAAAGCTAATTGTCCCTTTATCCACCTCATCTGGGACTGGCCCATGTAAGAGGGGGGTAACCGGAGAGACCCTAATTGCTTAAAGCGTTGACTTGTGGAAGGTTAAAAGCGCTATCGTCAAGTCCTATCTGATAGCTACATATGAGGCTCATGTTACACGCAGCACTTCGAGTATATTGCATTTCATCTGTGGCAGGGGCGCGTTGTCTGGATGTGAAGGCTGGTTCATTATTCTCCCGGTGCTCCTGCCAGGCTGCTTTGCTGGCATCGGGGCTCGTCTCATTTCATAGAGAGAATAGGAAATGACAAGACGGAGAGCGCAAAGGGGCGGAACGGCATAGTTGACAACCACAAGCAGAGATTGTAACTGGAGAATTGTTAATGTAAGTATTTCCACATTGACTGGAGCTCCCTGGAGATACAGGCCTACAATATTACGCTCTGAAAGGAAACCGGTGAGGAGTAAGCTAGTCCTGTTCGTGACCATTTGGACGAATAATAGCAACAAATTGAGATTGAATTTAAGATTTCTCTATACACAGAAAAGTGCAGGAGATTTATGATGTGTAGAAAAGGCATTAAAGCAACAAAATGCCGAGTTTGCATAAAAACAATGTAATGCATTTGTAAAGCCACTTCCATTATTCATAGTGTATGGAGGTAAATGTATTTTACTCTCACCATGGGGGTTTGGGCTTGTGGCTTTTAACACCTGCAAAGTGTGCATTTAAGGGGGAATTATTTAACAGAAAATAGAATTACAGTGGTAAAAGTGAGTGGTATTTAAGGGCCTAGGCTATGCATTACTCAGACTTTTCAAAATACTTTCAGATACTTTAGAATTAGTATTTCATGTTTGATCAAATTTTAACTGAGTTTTTATTTCCTGTGCACAAAAAATGCCATTATTGTCAGCAGATGGACTGGCTAAAACAATGCCCATGAGAATATATTGATGGCTATATTAACAAGGCATTCTCTGTTGGCAACTCGAGCGCTAAAATGATTAAATGAAAGTTAATGGATTTATGAAAACATGGAAGAGTATTCACTGGAGAAGCAGGGCACCATTGTGTGACTCTAGTTTTTGAAACAAAGACAAGGACTTGAAAAGGAGACTGACTAAAATGCTGGATTACACCTAACCCTAGTCTTTTTTAGGCCCAATAAATAAAAACCTCATTACTGGTAGAGTATGTAATTGCATGACGATGCCTTAATCCACCTGCTGTGGTATTTTTCATATTTTAGAATAGTATGATGTTATTCTCTCAGTTTTTCAGGCAGTTTTTCCTTTTGATTACATATTATTTTGCTAGGAAATATCCAAAATGTAAATTCACACAGGTTGAACCGGAACATTTATTTTAATGAATAGACTAAAGAACTATACAACAATATACATTTTTAGCACCCCTATCAGTATTATATATGACTGGCCTATAGAATGCTGTCATCTCATCTGAAACACAGCAATAGTGTGTTCACTTTTAAGGCAATATAATATATATTTGCAATTTAATAAGAGGAAAAAGAAAAAGAAAAAAAAAAAGTTTGTATGTAGCTTCTCCAAGTCATACTCTCACTCATTTAAACTCTTTGTACTTAGTCATGAAAGCTTTTTCATTCAGGTAACTCCAGAACTAAGCAAATAATAAACACTGCTGTTTACATCTAAGTCTACAGCTTGTGTTTATCTTACATAAGTCATGTTCTGTTTTTTACCAGCGACCTTACAATCTGCCTAATCTAATGCCTCCCTTGCTCCATATTAGCATTCATACTCATAGTGCAATTATTTTAACAAATTGCTCCATTACAGATCACCTACTGTTTTTTCCTTGCAGACCTTCCCCATTGAAAGTTGCACTCCTCCTGCTTGATTAATGGCAAAGCTTTATACATTCAGTGTGGCCCGGTTCTCAGTGTTTCAAGGCCCACCAAGCATTATAATTCACTGGTCCAAGAAATTTAACATTGTGCAGTTGTACCACATGACCTCATGAAAAACCTTGAGGCACAGTGCGATGGCTGGGGCTCTTTTTTGGCAGTCTCCACTCTGGCTTACATCGTGCATTCGGTTGGATCATTACTCACCCTGACACCCTCTGCTCATCTACCTCATATTAGGCAGCATTTAATATTTCCCTGCTGACTGGACGGCCTTGCTAAACTACCACTAAAAAGTCATGAACAATTAATTAAAGAACCCACAGCTATTTTCTGATTTAAGTTACAAGGTTGTTTTCTCATCAAAAACATACCTGAAGTTGTGTTTTGTTGCATTCGCACATGTTTAACACACAAGCCCTGCATATTTAGGGTAATTTCATTTTTTTTCAAACAGAAAATACTCCCATCTTATGATGTTGTAATACAGGAAGTGCCTCACTGTGTTTTTACACTCCATACACCTGCATTAGAATCATTTGGATGATTTCAGCCTTAGTATTGTCAGTCTCTACTGAAGAAAATGTAAAAGGAATCTGTTAACATGAAAACTACAGCTTTGTGACATCACAAGATGGAACAAAGCATTTTGAGCTTTGGAGATGTAGACAGACTAACAGTAAAGGGTGTGAGTACGACACCTCACGTTTCTCTTAGGTTGTTGAAACAAACACAATGATAAGTTGATATTGTTAATTAACTTATTTTCCAGCAATGACTACCAATAAATTTTAGGACTGTTTGAAAACAACATATTTTTAGGAGCCTGTGATCAATCCATGGTCCTATTTAGACATTTGATAAAAATGAAATGTGTGAAAAATGTTTTTAATAGTAGAAATAATCTCAAACCAAGTCAACTCTTTCTGGTCACTGTATTAAAATAAAGCTAGTAACAGTAACAGTGACAGTGACAGTAACAGTAACAGTAACAGTAACAGTAACAGTAATAGTAACAGTGCTTCTAACAGAGTAGTGCTTCAGTTAGCTTCACCCTCCTCCCAGGGAATTTTGATGACATCAGCTCCAAACTTTACGGAACATTTCACATGAAAAGCTACACGTGAAAAGCTACATTGTGAATAATTATTAGTCCTGCATAATTATTTAATGTGGCTCAGTACAAGCTGTGCCATGTTTGTATATTCTCACATTGTGACATTTGTCACATTTCTTCTCAAAAGCCTTTCTAATGGGAAAAAATATATTAAATAAAGTGTCCCTTTGATTTGTTCTGTCACACACACCATCTCATCACACAACCTCTATATTTTGCATTTCGAAATCTATTGTGCTTTTTATTGAAGAGGTTTTTCTCAACCTCACACAATACATTCCCCACATCAAGTGAAATGTTGTGAGGTTTTGGTCATTTTCCCCTCAAGTTTATTTAGCTCACATGCCATCTGACACTAATCGAGAATGTCACAAATGCTGCAAGTTATAGGCCTATTACTTACCACTTGACATCCAAAAATATGTCTTGAATTGATTGTCTCATAACATCATTTTTAAAAAGTTTTTGTTTGTATCATATATAATTTGGAATAAGGATTCTAATGCTAATCAGGGAAGAGGATGCCTTTCTTTGATTTTTTTGGAGTTTAGTTTAGTCTGTGAAAGTCCATGAAACCTGGACTCCTCCTGCAGGTACCTACCTTCCTCCATAGGTTTATCAGCCATGAGGGAGACATTTGGTTAGATTTTTAAAAAGTTTTTGTTTGTTTCATATATAATTTGGAATAAGGATTCTGGGTGTTACTCTAATGCTGATGAGGGAAGAGGATGCCTTTCTTTGATTTTTTTGGAGTTTAGTTTAGTCTGTGAAAGTCCATGAAACCTGGACTCCTCCTGCAGGTACCTACCTTCCTCCATAGGTTTATCAGCCATGAGGGAGACATTTGGTTAGATTTTTATTGTGTGCCATTTTAACTATAGTCTTCAATACACCACAACTGCTTATATAATGATATTTAGATTGAGTGTTCACAATTTTCTCTGAAGTGATATGAGAGAAAAGTTAAATTGTGGTATTGGCAGAGAAGGAATTGAGTATGATTTTTAATCATTCAAATGCATAGACCTATACTGCATAAATCTATTGGTAACTAATGGGCTTGATTTGAACCAAAAGGCTGATGCACATACAGCCAGTATGTTAGTCATTTTAATACTTTTTACTTTTTCACTTTACTTTGGGTTCTATACCCATGCAGTCTGACTGGTGAAAGTTCAGCTGTGATTGCCCTTGTGTATTTAAGGCTTCAAGGGCTTCACATTCCAAAAAGTTAAACAGTGTAATTTTTCAAAGTATGACTTTGGTTAATGCAATTTACGTCAGAGGCATCTTTGAAACAAAATAGACCCTTTGAGAAAATGTGGTTAAACATTGAGGCTTACTGTTTATATCATGTTTCAGAATGTATTTAAGTAGCAATTTTAACCTTCTCTGGAGTAAAGCACTTTTAACCAAAACTGATTGTGATAACATGTATTATGGTTAAATTCATTTTTTTTAAATGAAAGAGGCAGACCTAATTAGTCCAAAGAGGAGGCGTGTCCCAGTTTTGCAGCTGTTTAAAATTTACACCCCTCATCTTACTGCAGTGTTATCAAATACCTTATAGTATTTTGTATGTGTCGCATTACATGTTTAGAGTCATCTTGCCAGATTAAATGTTCTGTCCAAACTTCTTGGACATGTCCCTAACATCAAATCAAAACCAGTCAGGCGGTCATTTGGCAAAGCCTGATGCTGTATGACTTCACATGACAAACTTGAATGAAAACTCTTTATTTAATATTTTTTACATTCTCTATACATGTTGTTCGTGTCATGAATGTGCCCAAAAATTACCAAAAATATAATATGTTTGTAAGTATGTTTAAGTTTAAAATTCACCTTGTATGATCCTCGTAATGCTTTTCTACTGTACACTTTCACCCAGCAGATTCCACTCCTCTCTGTGCCTGAGCCTCCGCGATGCCCTGGCCTCCTGCTCCCTGTGTTTCTCTGTCCCTGGAGCGTCTGAGCTGCATGGTCCAGTTCCGAGAGGCTGTGGTGCTGTCAGCTCAGATCCATCTTGGTTTGGGACGCGGCTTGTTCATTAAGGCCAGTGTGTCTCAACAGGGGGGCGGGCCTCTACAACACAACACACTTATGTACAGCAGCATAAATCCACATTAGTGAATATGAGGCACTTCATGTGGAACAGAGATGATCTACATGACATGAGATAAACCAGGCCATCAATACATCCACACACTACCACAAGAAGAATGCTTACTTGAACTAGCATCGTTAGCACAAAAACTTTATATACTATAGTAAATTCATGGATTCATATGAGTAGTTTGCCTCTTAATAATAATAATAATAATAAT
>JACN01081728.1:0-31046 GCA_000787155.1 Scartelaos histophorus | reverse complement strand
ACATCTCCATGGAGAAAAGCTGGTGACATAAACCTTCAGTTACTGGTCAAACAGCTCTAGTGAGTGACTGAACATCTGAAACCATCTTATTAATATGTGCAAAAGCAGAGTGAGGCAGAGAACTCAAAATTCAAAATAAGTGTTAAAATATTAAACAGCAAGAACTTCTTCATATATTCTCTTTTGTCACCTATCTGATAAAAATGGGAACCGTCTACGTCCTGGGCATAACACTCCTATTTTCTGTCAAATAAACAAATGGAAAAAAAAATCAAGATCAGTTTGTTGTTTTTATATGGAAAGAGGAATAAAGTTGTTGTTACATCTACTAATAATAGATATAATCTGATTTTAGTTACAGCTTCACAAAGAGCCCAGTCATTTGTTTGTGCTCTAAAGGTTCAAAAACAATTTCAATTTTAACTGAGGGTAATTTGAGTCATTTTATGGTGTATTCGCCAGAATAATAACAGGTTAATTAATAAGTGACTAAAATATAATGCTATAAAACGGGTATTTAAAAACAGTTGTATAGTTTTAGTTTGAGTGTGAGAATGTTGAACCAGTGCACTAATCCTGTGTGGTTCCTTATTCATCACCAAACATTGTGTAGATCAGTTGTCAGTGATGGGAAGAATACTTGAAAATATATTTAGTTACAGAATACTGAATACTTGCATTAAATGTGCATGGTCCAATCAAAGTATTTAGAATATTTTTACATCATGTTGCAGTTACATTACAGTGTGAAGACAGAACATAGGATTAAAACAGCTTAACATTGGCTTCACCATTTACTATACGTTTCCTATCACAAATTAGAGAAGGAAAAACCTCACATTTATTCACTACATGACCAGTATTTTTTATTCTTCTCACTGATATGATTCTGTGTGAATCCAAAATTGTGTGATCAAGTACTGCAATATGTCCCTTAGGTTTTAGAAAAGGAGCTGTATTCTGAATAACAATAAATGCACGATGTGTATTCTGGGAATGTATTTTTAGTTCATTCCCACCATTGTCAGTTGTATCATCTGTTGTGCTCAGTAACACATCAGTCTCCTGGGACGGGTACAGTTTACAGTGGGACTAATTATCACTGCACAGAACAAAGCCGACGGGTCTATTAAAATGACCTTGTTGTCCACTAACGTTTCTTGCCTTCACATCTTATTTGTCACTTGGCGCCTGCTTCTCTCTCTCCTTTATAAAACCCCCTCACGTGGAGTATTGACCGAGGGTTCTGGTGGGCTGGGCACATTGTTCGTGCGGAGATGTTTTTGAAGGGAAGAATCTTTTCTGTCTTCAAAGCCGCACACATGCAGACAGATGTTCTCTTCTCTCTGGGAAGCCTGTGGGTCAATGGTCCTTTTCAGAGTCCAGGCGCAGATCGATGGACCTCGGGACTGTGTCAGGGCGTAGGGCGGTGGGCTTTTTATTGGCTCATAGGGGGCGCACTCATGAGGTTAAACCCAGCTGACATGTGTGTGTGTTTCAGGGGTGGCAGAGCAGTTTGCTCTCGCTGAAGCTGCGATGAACGTGTGGTCCATGGGCGACGGCCTCGAGCGACCATCCACTAGTTTACAAGGTGAGGCAAAGACACCGTATTTATCCTCTCAAGTTGTTTTTCAAGTGATTCCTGCATGTTTGTGCAATCTTTAATCACTTATTTTCAAGATGCTATTTTGCGTCTGCTGGTGGGGCCACTGCTCTGTATTTACTGACTGGTGATGATTAATTAACAGTAAAACTCTGGATTTCTGCCTTTGACGTCACAATCGAAACAGGCTCATTTCTCAGGCTCAGAATAAGATGGCACATTGTATCTGCAATGGATCATTATGCTATAATTGGAGATTTATAATTTTTCAACAACTTAATTAAAGAAACACTGACTTGCACGCTAAATCTGCAGTGCTCAATGGGAGCTGATACTGAAACAACACATCTGGTTTGTCCAATGTAATTGCTAAGTCCATATCAAATAAATAAATAAATAAACAGCCATTATTTTATGTTCTAAAAAATGAAATAAAATACCAGAGTAAAGATCCTCAAGAGCCTCAAGAACTGGTCCCAACACCACCAAAAGTACTCGACACTTCCAATTACTGTTTCTGTATAACGACCATGTGCTGGGTTTATATTTAAACTGTTTCAGAAAACCAAAATCTAGACCAAATAGTATCTAACTCGTCCTCCTCCTCTGCATCTGGGGGTTGCTCACTTGAATCTTGTTTTGTGAGAATATTTCCAGCACACAAACACGGCGGCTGGTTTAATTAGTTTTGTTAAAGTCTGGAGCCTGTGGAGGATAATGATCAGACTGAGCTGCAGCTGCTGAGGATGCACCTGGAATGAGCCCGAGTGCTGCTGCTGCGTCTCTCAATAAAATTACTTCAAGCATTTCATGAAGTGGCCACAAATGAATACAGACGATATATAAAGAGAGGTTATAGTTGAGCTTTTACAACCATTTACAAGAGGAACACAGATCAGATTGTCCCCGTCTTTAATTTTTTTTTCTGTACATTTTAATGAGGGCACTTTTTCCTTATTTCACTACATCTGAGAGCAGGTATCTGTACTTTCTGCTCTACTACATTTTTGAACAGGGCTGAAAAGTAAAAGTATTCATTATTTTTTATTATTGTTTGAGACCTGCTGTTCATAATTTGAGCAAACAAAAACATAATAGATTGATTGAATTGTTTCTGCTAAACAAAATCCAATGCAGTTCTTAATCAAAATCATTAAATTTGAAGCTTTATTAGATCTCAAAACCTTCATGAAAACTTTTACTTTAATACTTAATCTGTACTTTTACTGAAGTAACAAAAGTGAACCTGTTTAATCTGGTTTGACTTGACTTCCCTTTTCCTGGATGTCACATTTTTCTGTTCTTTGCTGTGCTGGGCCAACACTACAGTCACAGCATATTTTTAGTAGCTGCTTCTGTCTGTTTCCAAGCAAGACGCGCAAATCCATGGATTTGAGGGTGATGAAAAATGAACACCGTTGCCATAGCAAATATCGACTCAAAATAAAATATTCTTTCATTTGAATGGCAAAAATCACTGAGAATATCACCTGTGAACAGAAAGTGGAAACCCATGAACATTAAAATATTATGGCTTGATATGATTCACCAGAAAAGACCCTTTAAGTGATGAAAGCTTCAGCTCCTTTGTAGGATCCAAATATTTAGGATCCATTCAAAGAGTCATTTAAAAACCTTATCTTTTTATATTTAATTATGTGAGTCCAAGAGACTGGGAGTGTGCACTGTAATAACTTAAAACTAACAGTTATAAAGAGCCAGATATGTTCTCTCACTGGTGTTGCTTTGGTTCTGAAGAAAAAAGAAGTGGTTCTTTTAAAAAATTTGATCAAGTTTTATGTAGAAACTTTGAATTTTCTTTTAATAAGACCGATTCTAAAAAGCCACTTAACCTGTTTCGGTAGCAATTTCTCTTAATTATTGTAGTAGCAACAAAAGTTATTTTACTACAAATACACTCTCAGTAGGACCTCAACAAAGTACTGCATACTCAATTTTGAAATAAAAGTGTCTAATCATATTTGGTGTTTGCAGTGCCGCACAACCACCTGCTGTCCCAGTTCCTGTTGGACGGTGGGAGCATGGGCGTCCCTCAGCACCTCTACAGTCTGCACTCACAGATGTACCCCGAGCCGAGCGTGGCACCCACCCACGAGGACTCTGTGTCACCCACCACCAGCAGCACCCATCCCCAGACAGAGGTGCAGGTGGAGACCCGGGGCCTCCTCACAGCAGAGGCCAGTGTGAGACATGTGGACAGCAGCTCTCTGTCTGAGGACGATGTCTTTTATAACTAAACTCTGCATCACAAAGCTGCCATTACTACGATCACAGAATGTACATGTACTGAAAGGTGCACTGTGTAACTTTTCTAGTGCTGGGTACAGTACCTGCTTCTGTCCATGGAGATGTTGCTTTGGTTGGAATGTTAAGCTGTGTTCAGTCTGCGGCATCAGGGTGTCGAGTTTAAAGGAAAAGTCCAGGTGGACATGGCCTTGGCCATTCTCTGTTTCTGCAGTGTCTCGAGCGTCGGACGCTCTGAACGAACAGAGCAAACAGGTCAAAGTTAAAAAATCTGAACTTTTGCCACTTGGTCCATGACATAATTCAGGAGCGTGGTCCCTGATTGATTGACACACCTAGACACACTGCCGCCGAGCCCATCGTCTCTATTGATGGATTTTATGTAATAAATAGACTAAAGCCACTCTCAGTCTGGTCTGCCATCGTCCACGAAGAGACGAGGAAAACAAGCCACTTGACCTCGACAGACGCCCAGGGCACAGGTTAAGTTTGCCCTCAAACACAAAAGCGTCCAGTGTGTTTCTTGATGCCGCACTCTGAACGCAGCTTTAGAGGGAGGATGGTTTTACTGCTCAAAAATACCTCTAAAACATACTGTCTTACAGCAGATGAGCTTGCCTCTATACAGATCTGACCTGTGACCTAAATGCCACACTGTGGGACATTCTAGGTTATACAGTGCACCTATAAAGCTCAACTGTTCATTGATGAAACAACTACAGCACACAAACATCTGATCAGGAAGTGGCTCAAGTCTGAAAATAGAACAGACAATGGAGACGGAGTGGACGCCTATGAGGACTGTAAAGAGTCAATGCTCTGAATGTTTTTCCTATGGGAGCGAGGGACCCTGTGGAGCCGAGTTCTGTTTGTACGAATATGTATTCTGAAAACACCTCTTTCTTGATTAACTTATGAATGTTGTTCACAATCAAGTCTCCTGATGTGAGTCTGATTATAATGATTTCTTGGGCAAACATTTTACATCTCGGCTTTTGTAAAGTGTGACATCATAATTCATTTTATTTATATTACAAGGACACTCTACAAAGGATCAAAAGATAAAAATACAACAAGTAACCCATAAAAAAATACTAAAATATAGAACAATGTGCGTGTGTGGCCATGTTGTGTTTTTTGATTGATCAACGTGCAACAAGGTGCAGCTCGAGCTCTTGTGTCTCTGTAGTTCTGTGGACACATGTGGGGTCATCGTGAATATAAATCCCAACCCAAGACCTGATCAAAAGCTGCTTTACACTTAACTCAGAACAACCCACTGTAAAAGCTTGTGATTACTTAAGGTTCTATCTTATACAAATTTAAAATGCTGCTGCCTGCTCAAAAACACCTGGAGTTTCATTTTGTTTCCTTCATAAATGTGTAATTCTGCATTATTAGTCTGTCTACATCTCCAAAGTTCAAAATGCACTTTTCCACCTTGTGATGTCATGTGAAGATAGTTTTCTAGTTAAAAGCTACTTAAAAAAGAACCAAAAAAAAAACAAACTTTAGTTCAGTAGAGATTCCAGGACTGAAATTATCCAAATAATGAAGGTGTTTGAAGGTTAAAACACAGTGGAGCACTTCCTGTATTATTTTCTGCTTGGAAGAAGAACTCAGCCTAAATATCCAGGGTTTGTGTGTTGGTGTGAATGAAACAAAACAACTCTGGCTTTGTTTTTGATGAGGAAACAAGATTGTAATATAGATTAAAATTAAAAAGTGATGTGAGCCCTTTCAGGAGGGCAAATATTTGTTAGATTTTCTGTGACTGACATAAGAGAAGCCTGATCAGGTCCAAACTACAGATGCCTGCATGTGTCAAAACTGTTCCCTCAAAGTCCCCAAAGTCGTTTTCGCCTCCCCAGTTGCAGATTGACAGGTTTGTCTGTAATGTTTTTGCTGTAACAGAAATAAAGGGAGTTTTCACAATGGTTCTGTTACACAAAATTCTACATGTATGACTATGGAGAAATGATCAGCAGTTACCATAGTGACGCAATGCACATATTAGCAAACACTGCCAAAATGTAAAAATAATACAAAGTGGATTTAAAACCTAATTTATGTTTTCAGAGTGTTCATGTTTTGTGTTTGATTTTCAATAAAAAGGTGAGAGTGACAAACTGTTGGCTAATGCTAGCTAGCTTGTAAATGTAATTTAACAGCACAAATCTGCTCACCTGTTGTTGTTGTTCCAGCTAAGTCAGTTCCTTATGTTCAGATTGTGTTAAAAACAAAACTCATACAGACATAGTAGTGCCTCAGTTAGCATCACAACCCCAGGTGATGTTGGTCCGCTGCAAAGAATCAATTAAAGGCCATATTTTATATGCAAAATCAAATCATTTTTTGATGTTTTAACCTTGTGTTTGTGTTAATTGTGAACAGAACAGCAAACTCTGAAATAATATTAAAAAAAAGCATCTTGTGCACAGTGTAGCTGCACCATAAAGTGACCAATGAAAATGACCTCTTCTTGGGTGTCTGTGCTGTTGCCTTTCACCACTGTACTGTATTTCATTTGTTTGGTTCATGTTCAGTTACACAAATAAACAGGAACTTCAGAACGTTAAAGCCGACGACAGGGATTCAGTTAATCATGTTGGAACATATTAAACATGTTTCTCTAGTGGGTACAAATGGTTTCAGTGAGGGAGAGTTTTCAAAGATGGTGATCCAAAATCTGTAAAAAAAATATGTTGAAATGTTGTTTGTTTGGCTACAGTTTTTTGGTTGTTTTTTTCATTGTCTTTGGAAGTAAATAGGCAAACATCTAATCAATGCATCTTCTTTGTAAAATGTGAACATCGCACAGCCTGAGTTGATATATGAAGATGTGATGCCTTGTGTAACTTTTCTGGTGGAGGGTCTGTCAAATACTTTTCACTATGGAGATGCTATTGCTCTGCCTGGAATGTTCCACAGTATGACATTAAACTGTGCTATCGTCATGGAGACCAAACCAGACCAAGTCAGATCTGTGGAGAGACGACTCTGCTTTCAGTCAGAACGGTTGTTTTTAGGCATTTTTAAGCTAAAAAAAACACCTGTAATAAGAATAAATGTAAAGTAGAGCTGTTTAATGTCATACTGTGGAACATTCCAGGCAGAGCAATGGCATATCCATTGAAACCAATCACAAAGTTGTCCCATAATATGAACATAAAAGGCAGTGCTAAAGTACTGGTGTTTACATAATGGAACAGCAGATACTTGGCTGGTTAGCATTATTGTTGGGCTGATATTTCCATGAAATAAATGAACTCTTATCTTCAAGTGTTTTGACTTTGCTTTCTGAATGTAGAAACATTTAAACTAATGATATTTGGACTTTTTAGTGTTTTGGCAATCAGCTTTAAATCTCCGGCAGAAGCCAATATTTGGTTTTGGTTGATCAGCTGCCTAAAAATACACTAAAAATACACATAAAGCTTTGTTTGAACACTTTAACAAGAGAAAATGGCACGAAATGTAACAGCTCTCATGGGTTTGTGGTTAAAAAAAGAGCTATAAATGAGTTTGTGGTAAGTTATTTGAGGAAAATAATAACTTACTGTCTCTTGGCTCCAAAGTATGATACATGACCCACGATAAAATATTGTCATGGAGAAATTGAGATATATGTGATAATCTGCATATTGGAATTACTATTTTGAAGTACCAAATACATTATAACGATGTATTTCTTTGTTAAACCATTACTTGTGCAAAGTCAGTATGGAATAAACCAGATGCATCGAGTAGAACAGTGAATATGTCAAATGTTTTGCAGATTTCACAATTTATTTATTTCAGTTTAATTACAGAAGATACGAAATTAATGTTATTTGCATTTGAACTGATCACGTTAACAACATAAAACATAAAATATGAATAAATACATTACTACTTGTTTAGTTGAAATCATTAGTAGAATAGTTTTATGTATAAACAGTAAATGAGCATTAATCATACCCAGAGCGTAGTCTAACAGGCACATGAGGAGTCCTTGGCTCTCTCAGACCGAACAGACTTTGGGCACTCGTCCATTTCTGCTACCAGTCATCAGCCATATGTTTATTTCAATTTACTGTCACAGCTGAAGCCACATGCCCACACGTCAACCAAACCCACAGGGAGACGCACTATCGCAGATGAATGCGGAAAACTACAGGCCTATGTTTACACAAGAGTCTTTTTCACTCTCTTTATACCTTAAAAGGATATTATTATATTACTCACCCAGTTAGGCCCTCACAATAACACAATATATTGAAAAATATTGTGATAAACGATATTGAAAATACTTTATGCCATCTCAGTAAACCAATTTGAATAATTAAAAAGCCTGAGCTGCAACAAATAAATACCAGAATAAATCCATAATTAGCCATAGACTTTATATATTCTACACTCTACAGCTCAAATCTTGCTTTATTACAAAAAATGGCAAACATCTCACCACTATTGCAAAGTAAAAGTAGGGACCAAAATATACAGTTCCAGCTTTCCCATATTGAATGATAAGTCGATATACTAATTATCATGACAGGCCTTCACCCAGTATATGGTACACTACGCACTACACACTACACACTACACACACTACACACACTACACACACTACACACACCACTGTTTCCCTGGTGCTCATGTCATGACTAGAGCTGTAATTGTAACACCACCACTTGGGGGCACCAGAGTGGACATAATCTCCATATTAATTCTGTATTCTTAACACATATGTCCATAGCTCACTGTGCTCCATTTCAAACACATCCTCAGGGAGTATTAAACATTATAGATATATCAAAGGTTCTATATTAAGTGAAGTTGACTCTTGGGAGCTTTAAGACATGTTATAATCCTGTTACCTCATCAAAAACATTCCTGGAGTTGTGTTTTGTTTCATTTAAGCATGTTTGAGTAATTTTGCATTATTAGTCTGTCTACATCTCCAAAGCTCAGAATACTGTTCCACCTTGTGATGACATGAAGCAGTAGTTTTCAAATTAACAGCTCCTTTTACTTTATGTTCACTAGAGATTGGCAATTCCAGGGCTGAAGCTTATTGATTATAGGTTGCTCTGGACCATCAGCATTGCCATGAAAAAACATTCTGGTCAATCTCTAAAACGTTATTTCTGCGATCAAGACATTTCCGCTCAAATCCAGAAGTGATTTTCATTACATTATAAACACATTTAAGGTCCTATATTACACAAAATTGACTCATTGATGTATTACCACATGACATCACAAAGTGGAACTGAGCATTTTCTGTTTGAGAGGAAAACCTGGCCAAAATCTGCAGGGTTTGTGTATTAAAGATGCGTGAATGAAACAAAACACTCCTCCAGGTATGTTTGTGATGAGGAAACAACAGTATAGGACACAGCAGATCTAAAACAGGGTAATATGGGCTCTTATGTGGAGAACTGTAATTACAGAGGGAGGTCCACTGGGTTAATTGGTCACACAAGTTTGTTTACCTTCTATCTTACTCTTAATGTAACTGCAGCTAACGGGCAAGTTATATATAGTGTTTATCTCCTCCGAAACAAGGCCCTGATAATTACAACAGCAACAGAAGACAATAGGTCATGATGAAGGGGTACGAGGGGTTTGTTTTGCTCACCGGGACGTGCTGCTGGTACTACACTACACGTTAATTGGACTCAGCCCACGTTTGATCAGAGGAGCAACTTCATTTCCTGCCTTCAGATGTCTTTAGGCAAGTCCTCCAGCATCCTCTTCAGCTACAAAAGGAACAAGATATCAGATATACACTGAGTTCAAAAGGACCGGGTGCAGCTGCAAACATATTCTTAGTGATTGAAGGTAGTACGCAGCATTGTGTACTCTTCACAGTAATCTTAAGGGTGCATTGTGCTACTTTTCTGGTGTCACGTGTTTGTCTTCATGGAGATTTTATTGCTTTGTCTAGAATGTTCTATCTATCATTTATCACAAGGGAGACAAGAATAAGCTACTGCAGGTCAGATCTGTGGAGCGTTGCCCAAATTCACAGAGAGAATTATTGGATCTTTGAGAAACAATGTCAGAGCACAAAGCAATAACATCTCCATGGAGACAATCAGGTGCCACCAGAAAAGTTGCTCAATGCACCTTTAAGAAATAAGTGAATGGATGTACAGAGAATACGCATTCTGAATACTAATTTTAAGTCATTGAATTTCAGTACAGTTTTACTCTTTCATTCGACAGGATTCAGAACACAGTTACTTTTCTAAAATCAAAGGAATATATTATTTCTCTGATCAAATAAAATAAAGCTGCTTTAAACCCTATGTTGTGTTTTTACTCTAATTTAAATGTAACCCTGTGTGAAAGTATTCTAAGTGTTCAGAATACAGCTCATAATCACAATGCATTACAGGTATTCAGTACAGTATTCTATAACTACATACATTTTCAAAATATTCTTCCCATCACTGTAAACGGGAGGCTAAAACCAACAAAACATGCACATTGATCAGTAGGCAATTCATTCTGTTGATTTTAATAATGATAATCCAGGCAGAATTCTAATTTGGTTTTGGATTAGTATCCAGTTGATGTTACAAGAATCATCCATTGCAGGTGTTTTATTTGAACCTCACTAAGGTCACTCAAAAAGTACCAAAATAATGAATACAGATCATTTCTACTACTGATTTCATCACATTTTTATGATAAATGTCCCTTCTTTTGAACATATAGTGTAATTTCTTCACATAATTGAGTTAAAGTGCAGGTTAGACTACACGTTTTACTAAAGCACATATTTAAGATTTTACAAAACATTTTACTCTTTCTTTCCCAGCAGGGTATTTTTTTAGGTTACCAATTTACCTCCTAGTTGGAAATTATGCAGAGTCAAAACTCCTCTAATGTCCACAATGATATTATTTGACAAAAGATAAGAACACAGATTTATTTTTGATGAAATCATGTTTAAAGCATCAGAAAAATGTGTTTTCTAAGTATAAATTGTGCCTACATTTTTGATAGAATTTAAAAAAGGTATAATAGCACCAAATTATGTAGAAATTAGAGAATCATCAAAACCATACACACATTAAACTTTATACAGAAAAACTACAAAAAAGCAAGACTAAACTTACATATATGTTGTTATTTATATATTGAGTGTTATTTTTTGCATTATAAATAAGCCTCACCTCTGGCCATGTTATAGCTCCTCTCAGTTTTCCTGCGTCAGTCACAAACACAGTCTGTTCTCTGCTCACACTCAAGATTCTGTACGCCTGCAGCAAAACAAACAGCGGGTTTTCAGTCTAATCCTCCACATCTCCATAGGCAACCGAGGAGAAACGTCTAGAAACCGCCTCCTGTCAATGCATTGTCTGAGAGGGCAAAAGAAGTTTTTACTGTTTGACACTTTTGAGCTTTAAGACATGTTTGAACGATGTTACCTCCACAAACACACACCTGGAGTTGTGTTTTGGTTCATTCACACACATTTGAGTCATGAGTATTATTAGTCTGTCTACATATCCAAAGCTCAACCTGATCTGTTCCACATTGCTGTAAGAGAATTTAAATAATGTATCCTGCATGTACATCTTTCAGTTTAACATTGACTCATAAGAGCTAAACTGACACCATGATCTCTTGTTGCTGTCTAACTGGTGCCTACTGGACTTCAGAGTCTGACCACATTCACTTTTTAAACCTCTCCCTTTGGTAGCAGAGTCAAGGGTCTCGAACACTGAAAGGTCAAACTATGTTCACTTTAGAAATCAAACTATGTTGACTTTTCAGCAGTGGCGTGGGGTGAAGTTCATAAGGCACTGGCTCCTCAAGAGTCACATTTACAATTGTAAGTAGACTGGGTCGATTTTTCGATTTCGATTTTATGCGCGATTAAAAATAAATACGATAATAAATTAGACACGTTCGATAAACCTTCGATGATCTGACGCCTTCAAAAAAAAAAATCACCAACGTTTTCACTGGCCTGAATAGCCAATCATGACTAAACAGTGACACACGCCGAATAGCCAATCAGGACTAAACAGTGACACACGCAGCCAATCAGAGAGCGCCACGTCACGTTAGGTTGTGCGTGCACATACACACACGCGTGTAGTCAGCCCCAAGGGCCCCATTTTTGGGGACTAGCGCCCCCTATGTGTGTTCGTACGTGTGTATTTGTCTCATACTAAATGCTGCACTATCATGTTATACACCGCTGGAATCAGCAGAAGCTCGGCTAACAATGTGTCCACTTCATTTTCACCACAGCTCTACACATCTCAAACAGCAGCTTCTAAATCCACACATATCAAAATACAACTGTCCCACAATATTACAACAAAGAAACGCTCCAAACAACCCAAACAAGCCAAATATGTACAGAAAGCTCCTCCACGGTGAATACAACAATACCATGCATCACCTGCTGTCTCCATAGAGATAAATAATTGTAATGCCATACTATGTAACATTCCAGGAAACATTTTTATGTATAGAAACAGGTGATGGACCCACTCCCAGAAAAGTTCCAGAATGCAGCTTTAAGGTTGATGTGAGACTTGAAGAGGCTTTGAGAAGGTGTTTACTGTGTTTACTGAGCAGAAGAAAGTCTCATCATCATCAGGAACTGCACACAAGTTTACAAAGAACTCAATCATTTCTGAATTCACTCTCAAAAATTACTTCAATTAACCTCACAAAACACAATTTGCATAAACACGTTACACATTACATCACAATTATAAACACATTACACTTTACATTACTCTATGCTAATGCACCAATCAGATCATTTAGTGCTCGTTTTTAGTTGACATGGTCCTGTTTTTCTCTGCATCTTCATCCGAAAGTACTTACCCCTTACCCTTCGTATAAGAAGCTCTTGAGGTCAGAATAAGTGACTCTTTGCATCATGAAGTGCACCGTTAGTATGCTAGTTAGATTTATCATGAACTCTGCACTGGTTTTGCTTTTTCACATTTTTAAGACAGAAAAACAGGTACAGTGTTTTTAACTCAAACGTTTATGGTAAAGTATAAATTTTATTCAAGCCAAAGCATCTGTCAAATGTACTTTCATAAATTATGTAAAAAGCAGTAGTCATTTTGTTACTTAAGAGAAGGTACAGATACTGGAGCAAAATAAAAATACTAAGGTAAATGTATTACATGAAAAAATCTACCTGTACCTGTTTAAAAATGTAGTTAAAGAGTAAAAAGTAAAAAGCTTCAAACGTGATTTTGACAGGGATTTAATAGATTTTTTTTTTTCTATCTGTTTTTGTTTGCTCAAACTACAAATGTGTTAAAAAAATGAACCCCTCAGTCTTTTCAACAAGTCTCACACAAAAATAAAAAAATGCTTCTACTTTTCAGTCCTGTTCATGATATCTGCTCTCAAATATAGTGAAGTAAAAGTAAAAAGCACCCATTTTAAAATTTTACTTAATGGTGCATTTTGTAACTTTTCTTTGCTTTGTCTGTGTCACAGTTTGGGATTAACTTTTTCTATCTTCACAAAGACCAAACCAGACAAAGTTACAGGTCAGATCTGTGGAGAGGCGACCCCGCTCACAGTCAGAATGCCTGTTTTTCTAGGCATTTTTGAGCTATAAAACCACCTGTAATTGATGTGACACTGTGGAACATTCCAGGCAGAGCAACGCCATCTCCATAGAAACAAGCAGGTGGTTAACCCCCTACTAAGAAGTTACGCTATGTACCTTTAAGTAAAGAACAGATCCTTAAAATGTTCCTACCTGCTGAAGAGTGCTGTGAGGTGACAACAGGATGGAGGGACAGTGAACGCAGCACACCTCCTCCAGACGTCTGCCATGATTCTGAGAAGGTGAAGCACGTTTAAGTGTCATCGTATTTCACGGTCCTGACAGCTGCCTCCGTGTTGAAGCTATATTTATTACTATTACAAGTGTTAATCGTTTATCATTCGTCTCTGTCTCTGTTTTATATTTATACGTTCAGTGACCTTTACCTGGTCTTGGTTGATAAACTCCAGCAGCTCAGAGCGGGTCACATATCCCATTAAAAACAGCGTCTCTACAACAGCAAAGACAGGTGAGTTTTCAGTGAGCGATTAAAGCTGTATTGTGCAACTTTTTGTTCACCGGCTTGTTTCGACACAGCAAAAACTGGAGGATTAAAATTTCAGGGTAAAACATTTCAGAGTTGTTTTTAACACAAAAAGTGATATTTTAACTATTTGAATGTTAAGTGGGGGTTCGAGTTGGGATTATTTGTCAGAGGTGATCAGGTTGAAGCTAATTCGACTTTTACTAGTTTTAATTTGACACTTCTCACTCACCCCTTCAAACTCCTGCTAGAAAAGATCAGTTTGAACCAATTTTGTACATAATTTCATCTTAAATTAACTAAAATAAAGTATAAAAATAAAACTCTGTGTGTTGTTTAGCTAAATCAGGATAACCACACAAAACATGATCCATTTACTCTAAAAAAATTGTATATTATTTTTCTATTTATTTTTAGGCCATTATCTTTTATTTTGTTTTATTGCATGTTTCCATTTTCCTGCTGTTCTTGAACTGTGTGTTGCAACACTGGAATTTCCCCACTGTGGGACTAATAAAGGCAAATCTTATCTTATAAAACTCTTGATTTCGTTGTTAAACAGGAACTTTGGTCCAGCGTTATTTAATTAATTTCCAAAAATGTTACATTAACTCTAGAACAGATTGGATTTATATAAACCCTGAGAAAATGTTAAAATAGATTCTGTCAGTTTGAACGCCCCACTTTTTGCTGTGTGTGGATGTATCATTGCTCTGCCTGGAATGTTCCACCGTAGGGCATTAAATAACAACTCTACCTTACATTTATTCAGTCAGTGGTTTTATTGCCACCTAGAAAAACAGGCATTCTGACTGTGAGTGGGGTCGCCTCTCCACAGATCTGACCTGTAACTTGGTCTGGTTTGGTCTCCATGAGGATAGAAAGCTTTAATGCCGCACTGTGAAACATTCCAGACATTCCAGAAATTCCAGAAACACATTTCACGGCCCGTCCACCAGAAAAGTTACACAATGCAGCTTTATCCCTGCAGCGTCGCGTCAGCCGCTCCTCGTCTGCTCCTTTCTCTCTGTGATTGCTGAGGTTTTTCAAAACGGAGAGCAATTTTCTTCATTTCTGTCATTATTTTCCCTCTGATGCAGTGTAACAGTGTGTGCAGACTGGATGTCTCTGTGAGGACTCGGCTATTAAGGAACATAGTCGATAGAGGAGACCGTCTGTGGGGCTGTTTAGGCTTTTCAGGAGAGGTGGAGTTGAAGAATGGGGCAATAAGCTGTGGTTTGCCCTCTGTAATACTTGGAATAACAACTCGTCCACTGATTGTTGCTATTCTTCTTTTCCTTTTAACTTTAAAGGGCTCATATTACACTGCTTTTTAATCTTTATTATAATGTTTCCCCATCAGAAATACCCATTGTGTTTTGTTTTATTCACACATGTTTAACACACAAATCCTGCATATTTATCCTAAGTTCTTCCCTCAAACAAAAAACAAACTGTTCCACTTTGTGTTGTCATGTGGTAATACAAGAAGTGCTCCACTGTGTTTTTAAACCTCGCACACTTTTACTAAAACCTTTTGGATAGTTTCAGCTCTGGAAATGCACATCTCTGCTCAGCTAAAGGTAAAATGTAGCTGTTAACTTGAAAACTACCACTTTCTGGGTCGTAACAACATCACAAGGTGGAATGAAGGTGGAATGGAGCATTTTGAACTTTGGAAACGTAGTCAGACTAATATGTCAGACTGTAATGCAAGATTATTCAGACATGTGTGAATAAAACAAAAATACAACATATGTTTGCTTTATAACATGTTTTAAAGCTCACAAGTGTCAATTTTGTGTAATATGAGACCTTTAACTTTCCAAGGTGTCCAAAGTATATCGTCTGGCTAGAGTAGACAGTGATTCTCATGTTTAAAATTTAAATAAACTATTATTTAAATATTTCTATTTCAATATCTGGATTGTCTGTCAGGCTGGTCCGCTCTCTCCTTGAATACTGTGCGTAATCAGACAAAAGCCCAAAAGCCCTCACCGTAAGAGTCCACCACAGGGACACGAGGCTGGGAGCTGGTGCTGACAGCCGTCTGGACCTCTGCCTGTCCGGATGCCTTCTGGACCAGCACTGACGGGGCCCTCAGCAGCTGTCCGAGAGGGGTGTACGCCAGGCTAACACATGGACACAAGGCAGGGGCAGTGAGACAGGTGCTCGTCAGGGGAAAAACAGGGAGAAAGGAGGTGAAAAACAGGTGTGAAAAAGGTGCCAAGTTTGCATGTTCTTGTTGTGTTTGGGTTCGGGTTTCCTCCAGGCACTTCAGTTTCCCACATCAACCCAAAACATGCACCACTGGTCAAACTCTCAAGCTAAGGTCCTGACCAAACCTCGCAACAATGGAGATGGGTCCCTGGGCGCCCCATGTGCTGCCCTGAAAGAATGGATGAAATGGAGAGAACAATTTCCCTACGAGGATAATAAAAGAATAAATCTACTACTAAAAAAAAAAATATAGGAGGCAGTGTAAAGTCGAGACATGTCTTAAAATCTTCTCTCCAAAGATCTTGTATAATAATATAAATATATAACTTCTTTTACTGGAGATAATAGTTTAGGGAGTCGATTGTTGTTTGAGTCTGTATAAATCTATGTATTTATACAGTCTGTATAAATCTGTGCTATTTCTCACTTCCTTGTTTTTGTTTTTTCTCCTTTTTTACTTCTAGAGGTGAGAGAAAGGTGAGATACAGATAATACTTGTCAGGCATTTGCTGAAAGAGTGAAGCAGGTGGTGTATGAGATCCATCCAATTCACACAAGATAAAGGCTATTTACTGGTCAACTCTATTCCACAACAAACTATTGCCAGCCCAGTTTGGAGCATATTCAATTGCAGTAAATGTGTTTGATTGTGTAATAAAAAAGGCTCACAGCTTCTGATCTTCTCTCACTTTCAGGAAGAGGATGTAGATTCAGAATTGTGAAGTTGTTTTCGACTATCAAGTGCTCCACGTTTACCCTTTATTTACTCCTCTGTAATTTCTCTCACTCCAAGTCGAGACAGGGCAGTTTCCTCAAAATAACCGCTGCCTCTAATGACTGCGGCTATGGGACATTTTCATAGAAGCAAAAGTCCATTATTTTGAAGTACATGTGTATAGTTTAAATACAGTAGAGTTCATAGATAAAACAAGTACTTATGAAGAGCTTGAGTGATGGAAATGCTCCCTTAAGGACTCACTGGCGCCCCCTAGGGATTCCACCTCCGTCTAGCAGACAGTTTTATCATGTTGACTTTTCTCTACTGATGACAGCTGCTAAACTGTTTCATTGCCAGAATTATAAAAATAACACTTTTCTCCAACATGCACGGCCAGGCCTGTCACAATGACACATTCTGAAGCACCAAATATTACTGAAGAAATTACAGATAATAAATGCTCACAGTAAGAATGCCTATTTCTTCTGTGTTTTTGAGCAATAAAACCAACTGTAATGAAAGGTAGAGCTGTTTAAAGTCATACTGTGGAACTTTCCAGGTAGAGCAATGACATATCCATAGAAACAAGCAGGTGACGGACCCCAAACCAAATAGTTTAAGCCAATGACACAACAACCCAAAAGCAGATTTAAACCATAAAAAATATTCTAAATCCACATCTGTTATAATTTTTCACTTTTTATGGCTTAAATATCATTGTGTAGATAAAAAAAAAAAAACCCACAAAACTTCACAGTAGTGCATGGAAAAAGAAAAATATTGTTCCAGCGTTCATATATTGAATGATATGATGTAGTAATCATGGTGACAGGCCAATGCACACCCACATGAACATGAGGCATTCACACACATGCCCCCCACAGAGAGACAGAAAAGAGCAGCAGGCGAATGAAGCAAGAACAGAGCTGGAGGACAGTCGATGCATTAAGCTTTTATGCTACTATAAAAGGTTGTGGTCAATTTACTAAATAGTTATGACATTTAGACATTCTGGGCTTTTTTTTTTAAACGGTAAGTTACTATTAACTTACTATATTAGTTACTATTTACAATTTTTTTTAATCTTGGCAAATCCTCTGACATTACTTTCATACTAGGTAGGTGCAAGGTAGGTGAAGTGTCTTGCCTAAGGACACAACGAGATCCGGGCAGAAACCGAACCTCCAACTCTCGTGTCAGTACTAAGTAGCTTATTAATGAAGATTGAGCTCACCATTCAAGTAAGACTTAAATGAAGAAAACTGAAATGCCTCTTGAGCAAAGGACAGTAAAACAGGCTCAGGGACGGTAGGACTGAAAAACAGCCCAGAATCTTTCCTCCACAAATCGGCCTACGGTGGAAATTGAGGACTGGGAGGTGGAAATCGGTGGAAATCACATTTGGGCTGGTGCCCAAATGTGGTCAGAGTTGGACTGGCAATTCCCTGCTAGTACAGATTACCAGTCTGAGCCTCAAAAATCAAATCTATTATTATTTATTCGCCTTACTGCATGGATTATGCACTGATTATTGTGGGACTAACAAATAAGCACAAGCTTTCTGATGAAAACCATTCTCAACACTACGTATTTTCCACTGGCTAATGCTAATTCTCCTGCAGCTGTCATGGGTCCTGTTGATGGTGCAATTAGGTACTCAGATCTCTTTTAGTCGTTCTGAGGAGTCTTTTAGTTAAGTTTTTAGACACTACCAGTTGAAAATCTGGACTTACTCACCTAATTTTTAATCTCTTATTTATTTATATATTTATTTTTTAGCAGGTATTTGCTGTCCTCCGTGTGTATATCAACTGTAGAAATTAGTAAAAGTATAAAAAGTAAAAAACTGGTAGAATATGTGATTTGAAGAAGTTTATATAAAAAATGTACTTAAGGGCCATAGGAGTACCTGGGACAGACCTTCTTTAGTGAGGGCAGGTGGGGCAGTCTCTTGCTGATAGTCAGGTTATCGTAAAAAGATGGCCGCCGGCCTGCCCGGGTCACCATGTTGGCGATGAGAGTGGAGATAAAGATGGGCCCGATGTGTGAGAGTTGTCCTGTCAGCTCCAGGGCCAAGAGGGCAGGAGACAGACTCTGAGTGCACGCTCCAGAGAAGGCTGCAGCACCTACGGGACACAGGTTTTAAAGAAGCAGTTTTTATAGTTTTAACTGAAGGATGTAACAATAATCAAAATATTGCATTGTCAAAAGACTCACGATGATATCATGGATCATCACAGTATATCGAATTACAAGTCTCTTTGCTTAAATGAATAGTTATGGTGCAGCAGTAGCTAAAAAACAAGGGGAACTACATGACTACCATGATCCTGTGCCCGATTTCAGTGCAGACTACATGAAGAAGTAACTGTGATAAGCACTTTTAAAGCTTATTTCTTCGGGTTAAGTCTTGTCGAGGCATTTTTTTGATGTCATAGACTGATGATGTCATAGATTGTGATGATGTCACAGACTGTGATGTCATAGTCTGTGATGATGTCATAGATTGTGATGATTGCACAGACTGTGATGATGTCATAGATTGTGATGATGTCACACACTGTGACATCATCGCCAACATGGCAACTGTTACCATGGCAACTGTTACCATAGCAACTGTTACCATAGCAACTGTTACCATGGCATAGATGTTATAGACTGTGATGATGTCATAGACAGTGATGATGTCATAGACAGTGATGATGTCATAGACTGTGATGTCATAGACGCTACCATTGTGACCATAGTGATGCTACCATAGAGACGCTGGTGGTGCTGATCACATGGTCACCTTAGTGGCTGTTACTGCTTGTGCTTAAATTGCTTCATTTGGGCATAATTTTGTATTTTGAACTTAGAGCTACTTCCTGTAATTTTCTACTTTTCCCCAACATTTCTTCACAAGCCATCTGCCACTTGACTGACTGGTGTAAAACTATAAACTATAAATACTTACCACAAGTACAATCCCAGCAAACATAGTAATAATTATAGTGTGACATGCATGTAAGGGTGAACTCTATTATGTATAAAGCTTGTGATTTTTTTTATCAGAATAGAGACAAAGATGGGCCTAATGTGAGAGAACTGTCCAGTCAGCTCCATGTATGTGTATGTGTATGTGTATGTATGTATGTGTATGTATGTATGTATGTATGTATGTATGTGTGTGTGTGTGTGTGTGTGTGTGTGTATGTATGCATGTAGTATGTATGTGTATGTACTGTATGTATGCATGTATGTATGTGTGTATGTATGTATGTGTGTGTGTGTGTGTGTGTGTGTGCGTGTGTGTGCGTGTGTGTGTGTGTGTGTGTGTGTATGTATGTAAGTACTGTATGTATGTATGTATACATGTATGTATGTATGTATGCTCCAGAGAAGGCTGCAGCACCTAAGGGACACAGGTTTTAAATCAGTTATTTATGGTTTAACAGAATAGTGGGTTTGAATAGTCTCCAGAATTACTGAAGACTGCTGTTAAAGTGGATCTCGCAATTTCACTAGTTTCAAAAGAAGACAATTTTAGTTTGGTTATGTTACTTCTTGGTTGGACAGCAAATCAAAGTTTGACTATTTCAAAGTTTATTCTTTAAAAGTTAAATAAAAACAATCGTTTTAGACCCTAATAATCAAAGTTAGTTTAATTATGCAGTCACACTTCCTCTAATTTCCTTCTTTTCTTTTGACTTGTTGATGAAAAACTAAATATTTATCACAAGTACAATCCTGGCAAACATAGCAATAATGACATTGTGACATGCACTTAAGGGTCCTCTTCTGTATCTAAACCTTATGATTTACAAAGACAGCGTCATCTTCAACCATTTGAGCTCTGACATTGTGTGAGTAAACATTAAATACTTTTACTTTGACGCTTAAATTATATTCAATCTTATTGAAGTCAGCTCACATGTCCCCACATGATGACACATTTTACACTGCAAAGTGCATTAATAATGAGTGTGTGAGGTACCTGCCAGAGCGTAGCCTCCTGGATTCACTGCAGTCCAGTTTAAACCTGAAGTCACGTAGGTTAGACTTTCTCCAAGCAGCCTTCCCCCTGCTGCCCCTGCAATAACAAAACACAGAGCTCACTTTATACTCCATCTAAAAAGACCATCCAGTTTCACAAAACTGATACCGTAAATAAAGACCGGCATGAAGTATCCCGCTGGTATGGGCAGAGTACAAGCGAGCAGCAGCATCCACAACTGCACAGAGCAAAAATAACCGGTGTTTAGTCTCACTATTTACACTCTACTCATATAAACACCACAAAAGCCCAGTTCATTTGCATATCTTATCAGCTTCTTGCCATGGGAAATAGCTTATCCAAATGCACACACTTGTATTATGTAGATGGCATTATCTTTTTTCATGCCTTAGTTCAAAATGGAATAAAAGGAGAGATGGATTTTTCTTTTTATTCTTTTTTTTCCAAAAGCAAGAATGAGCCCATTAGTAGGCTGTGAAGGTTTTGGAGCAGCCAAGGCATTTTAACTCCTGTTATTGTTAAAGGGCCCATATAACACTGTTTCCATGTGCTGTATGTTTTTGATGAGGTCTCAGTGCCATAGCCAAGCTTATGTGTGCGAGCAAAGATGTAGTAGCATAATGAGGCAAGTACTTTGAGGAGCAGAAAGATGAGCAGAGTCAGAGGTACAGGGAGCACCGAGGAGGTCCACTCTGCACAGGGAGCCGACTCCAGCACTGATGCATTCTGGGATGGGGACAGCCATGACTTAGCGTGCAGCAGAGAGGTGAGGAGCTGCTTCACTGTGCACTGAGAAATACAGCAAGGCAGGTTAATGAGGAACTAATACAACTGAGATCATGTACATCTTATCCTTCATTATGTTTGGTTTTCCCCTTTCACATCCAGCCTCATTGGGCCTATATATTACACAAAACTGATGTGAGAAAGAAACAAAATCATAGGTACAATATAAGTACAAGTAAAGCAGACGGTGTGAAACTATCCTTCAAAAAGTTACCTGAGTAAATGTTACCATATGTTTCCCTTTCTCTCCATATGGCCGTCTGAGAAAATGATGTGCACCGCTGGGTCTTGTTTAGCATGGAGGACAGCACAGAGCTTATTCTACAGACCGTGAGACAATCCAAGTAGTGATAATATTTGGATTATTGTGAGCAGTGTGGATGTCTCTCCTATACACAACTCTGACCGTGCCAGTTGTGTGTGTGTGTGTGTGTGTGTGTGTCCGTGTCCTGTGCTGCTATAGGAAGACAGAACAGCAGACAGATGTAAATGCAATTTCATGCCAAAATGAGAAGGAAAATGGAGTCTTATAGTGAAGAAGCTCGACATTCAGACTCAGCAGTGAAATGAGGTGACCTTCCACCACAAAGTGTAAACAAAACAAATGTTACATCCACAGACTGTTCCTGGGCATCGCTGACCCGGTAGCTGCCATGTCCCAAATAGAAAGTGACCGTGGGGGCGTTTCCATCAACTCCAAATGCTGCAAATGACTTCACACTGAAAAACTGTCAGCCCCCTCTGCTGCAGGGAGCCTCATCATTTTAGTCTTAAAATGTCTGTATAAACCACTTTACATGGTTTTGGTGTTTTTATTTTATCTTTTTGTCTGTAAATAAATTCCTGGCTCCAAATTTGCTTGTATATAACTGCCAGCCTCGGTGAGCTTCATTTGACTGGAGCTAAAAGCAATGAGGGCGACTCCCTTAGTCCACGTCTTTACACCGTCTATGGAAACGTCTCAGAGGAAATAGTACATGTGTGACAATCACCAGTAAAGATATTAGTCGTTACTGAGCATCTTGAAATATCAAAAAAAGTCTAGGATTGAGTTGCTGAGTGTAAAACAGCTAAATAATCGTCTGTCTGTGCCTCTGCCAGCTGCTCTGCTTTACAAAAAATGAGCAGAAATTCAGTCTGTTTTTGATGCTGTTTCCAATACGAGCACCATCTGTCAGCTATTGGAGAAAAGAGACACTGGGAACTGGGACCTCAGCACTAATTAGTTGACCTAACAGCAAACACGACACATTTCAACTGTGAAATCACAATGTTTTAACTGAAAAGAGAAAATGACTTCTACATTTATCACAGAATGTGTAAATGTAGCATATACTACCAGTCCAAAGTTTAGACTCACCGTCTCCTTCATTTCTTTTTTTCCTATTTACTACTTTCTGCATTTTGTATACATAAAGACAACAAATGTAATATAAAATATAATAAATATAAAATAAAGCAAGATATATGAAATCATGTAGCAAAGAAATAGAGTTTTTAAACTTTTTCTTTTTACAAAATAATTCTAGATATCGTACTTCATATATTTGATGTCTTCTGTATATAGAAAATGCAAGAAATGGTAAAAAAAAATAAACAAAACACTGAATGAGTGAATGACTGTGTCCAAACTTTTGACTGGTGTTGAAATAGCACTTTTTTGTAGTTATTTAACTTTAACATTTATTTAACATATTTCATACATCTTCCTTCTTCTGTATGTATATAATAAATGTACTATTTACTATTAGAAATTAGTAAATATAAAGAAAAGAAACATTGAATGAAAGGTCTAAACATTTGAGTTGTAGGAAACATCAGTAATATACGGCTGGACTGTGTCCTTGTCTGTTTCAGAGAGAAGTAAATACATATATTACATACAAAGTGCTGGTTCATGTAATAGGATTTCTGTATAGGGGAAAAGTGGGAAATCACTTTCACGGATGCTGTACTATTACTGAGCAATTTCAACCTCTCAGTCAGTCGGATTATGATTCATTGGTGCTTCTCAGTGTGATTGAGGTTTGACTGAAATATAGGTTTGGAGCATAGACCGTATGAATGGACGTTGCTAACGCGCTAACCGCCAAACAGGAAGTGCTCCAGGAGGCTCCTCCGGCTCCTTCTGACTCTGGCTCCATTGACTTACATTAGGACCTTGTCACTCGTCTCTGGACCTGCTGCTGTGGCCTCGTCATCTTGATCTTAAAATCTTCTTATTAACCCACTTTATATGATCCTGATTTTTTTTCTCTATTTTCTTTGTCAAAAAAAAATCCTATTGACACACTCGCTTAGTCCACTGTTTTATACAGTCTATGGTTGGAGATGAGAGTTACCTTAGAGGCCATGAACTGTCCAGCAGAGTGAGGGAAGGTCACACAGGCCAGGAGGAAGCCCACCACAGCAGAGTACAGAACTTTCCTATGTGAGCAGTGAGTATTAGGGGTGTACAAAAACACTGACATACGGTGACATACGGTATTTTTTATATCTTTTATATGGAAGATAATTTATTTCATCAGATTTTGAATCTTAAATGCCATTGAATTTCTCGCTCATATATTCAAGCCCTAAAATTCAACAGTAAATTCAAAGAATCTTAAATGCCATTGAATTTCTCGCTCATATATTCAAGCCCTAAAATTCAACAGTAAAAATTCAAAGTGTAAAATTCGCAGTAAAAAAAATCGCAGGAAATAACCAAGATGCCAAGGCAGAAGCAATCGATCCAAAATGATCCGATCTAACTTAGTAACAAATAGGAAATGGTGAAGTGAAGTGGTCAGAATGAGCCTCATCTAAACCTCAAACCCCGCCCACAGATGAGAACAGCCAATAGGAAACAGCCTCTGTCCTCCTCACTCACTCTTGCTTCTGCCTTGGTGCTTCTGCCTCGGCATCTTGGATGTTCACTGCGAATTTACACTCTGAATTTTAACTGTTGAATTTGAGGGTTTGGAAATATGCTCTGAATATTTAAAAGGTGACATTTTTATTTGGAATTTGAAAAATACTGAAAAAGCACACTTAACATTTCAGTAACTAAAATTCAGAATAAAAAATTATTCAAACATCTATTTTTCAGATTTAAAAAATTCAAAGTGAGAAATTCAGTGATATTTAAAATTCAAATTCTGACAGAACAAATTCTCTTCAATTCTTTTAGCAATTTCCTTGTCACCACAATACTATTTTATGGCTTGTTTAGTGAAAGAAAACTTGTAGTTAAAATAGACGTATTTCATATTAATTTTGCACAAGTAGTGGTTTAACAAAGAGATACTGTTGCTAGTACTGAGTTTCATGTGTAATATGTGATCCATGTATCTTATTAAATTGTGAGGGACCCTGTGATTATTAGTGCAGTTGTTCAAACACAGAACTATTGGTTCTTTTTAGATTCTAGACTAGAGTTTGGATTAGGCAAAAATAATCCAAACTCATTATTTATAAAAATGACTACTGGGTCCATTAGTCAGCTATGCAGTTGTTGATGTGTCCTTGAGCTAAGGCACTTTACACATCTTGCTCTCGTGTGCTACCGTACTATTTATTAATAGTACTATTTATTCTAACTGACAGAAAGAACTGAATCTTTGCCCTTTCACTGTGTTAAATAAATGAAGTATTTGGCATGAATCTAATGCACACTTTTATTAAATATTAAGTTTAAAGGTGCAATGTATAACTTTTCTGGTGGAGTTTCAGGTTTTTGTGGGGTTTTTGCCCCTGGTGCGTATGACTCACTCTGTGGTCAGGATCCTGGCCAAGACGGGCTGAGATCTGGTGAAACGCAGAAGCCGACGATGGCAAGAGAGGTACAGGCAGCACACAGCTCCACACAGCAACCTGACCCAAACACAAGGGAAGAAGTACTCAGTATGTACAAAAGTAAAAGTACAAATACCAAACAAAAATAACACTCAAGTAAAAGCAAAAGTATTGCATAAAAAAATCAACTTAAGTACAAGTATTAAAGAACCTGTTACTTAAAGGGTAAAAAGTGAAAATATTTTGCACAAATTTTCAGATCTAACAAAAGTTTTTTTTTAACTTTTTATTATAGCTGTTCATATTGATTTATTATTATTTTATTATATAATTTTTTGGTAATATTTTTGTTTGCTCAAACTATGATCGCATCAAAAATAAACCTCAACCTTTTCAGCAAGTCTCAATCAGTAATAAAAAAATACTTTTTCTTTCCAGTCCCAGATACAGATACTGTACCTGGTCTCAAACGTAGTGAAGTAAAACTAAAATGTATCCACTCAAAAATGCATTTAAAAGTTAGAGGTTAGAGGTTAGAGATGGATGTTCCATGGTACGATATTAAAACACATTAGGGGAGTTTCTGTTACTCAAAAATATCAATCATTTTCTCTGTGAACAGTGGTGACGCTCCACAGATCTGACCTGTAATGCACCTCACGGTTGTTTCTCTTGATATAAATAGGTTTAATCTCTACAGTGGAACATTCAAGAGAAATCAATAACATCTCCATGGAGACAAGCTATGACCTCTTCTATAGCTGTGATTTTATATTTCATGACTTATAGTTTTATTTGGACTTGACCCCCGTCTCTTGCTCTTTCTTGCTACTTATTTAGAATGTATTATTACCATTTATTGTTTACTCTGTGATGTGATGTTATACTGTGACGTGTGAGCTACTGTGTCTAAATAATTCCCCTTGTGGATCAATAAAGTTTGTCTAAGTCTAAAATGGTGAGAAAAGTTACACAATGTATCTTTAAGTAAAGTGCAGATACCTAAAAATTGGACTCAAATGCAGTATTATTACTTTTTCTCTTTTATGCTTCAGCGCTGAACACAACAGGAAGACATTCAAAGAGGAGGAATAATGTGGAGAGAGATAAAAGGTGCCAAGGCTAATTTTCAGTTAGCGCCAAATGTTGCCGTCTTCATTGATTTGGAAAAGACGATTATGCAAATGGTGTGGAAGTAATCTCACCCGAGAAAGGCAAAGAGCAGGATTTCCAGTGGGTAGAACGGCAGATTTGTGGAGAAGTTTGTCTTGTACAAAGTCTGTACCGTCTCTGGGGAGATACAAAATGAATATGAGTCAAATATTTTATCAGATCTCAACTTCAACAAAAGTCTGGTTCCAAATGATTAGTAATTTGATACTTTTGGATGGAGCATGTGACTGGGTTGTGTAACATCTCATTTAGGAGAAGATTTCAGTGGGAGTATTAGCTCCTACTTTGATTTAATTTGGAAACTTTTTGGAAATTGTACAAAGGCGACAGACGAGGAACTTGCCAATGATGTTTGAGTGTTTATGGTTCTGTTCAAGAGGATGGGATGGTTAATCTTTTGTACAAAAAGGTAGATGCAAACTTATAGACATACAGGACATACAAATCAGAACCATTTTTACATACAAAATATACATCAAGGATCGAATAACATGTTTGTCAATGTCTGTCTAGTCTGATGTTGCTTCTTGGTTAGTACTTGCATGTATTCTGCATTCAGAATACCCAGAATAACCTCATTTGTCAAGTAAAATGATCTAATTTCACAACTTTTAAGTCATTTTCTGATAGATTTAAGTGTTTATATCTTAAATTTTGTCCAAGTTTTTTGTATAACAACAATGTGAACCAGCGCTAGCAGTGCCACTTCAATCAAAATATTAATAATCTATTTCGAATGCAATAACCCACAATACTGAAATAGAACAGTGGCTCATTATTAGTTGTGTTACCTTCCTCTCCGCTCCAGACGGCAAACAGCCTGAAGGTCAGAGCCCCACAGAACGCGCCCAGGAAACATGGCAGGTAATGTTTGAGGGGGAAGAATGAGCAGGCCACCTCAATGCTGAACAGGACGCCTGCACACACACACACACACACACACACACACACACACACACACACACACACACACACACACACACACACACACACACACGCACGCACACACACACTTGTACTCGCTGTGTGCTATGGGAGCTACTGATACTTTTAACTCATCATATGAAAAATTGACCTCCTCCCTTTTATAAACAACCTGGAGTCATGTTTTGTTTCTTTCACATGTTTGAATAACCTTTTATTGTTAGTCTGTAATCTGCAAAAGCTCAAAATGCCCCGGACCACCTTGTGCTGTCATGTAGTGATTTTTCAAGTTAAGTGCTGCCTTCTACCTTCTACCTTTAGTTCAGCAGAGATTGGCAGTTTCAGGGGTGAAATTATGAAAATGATTCCTGGATTCGTGTATTGCCACATGACATCACAAGGTGGAACAGAGTGTTTTCTGTTTCTGGAGAAGTACAAAGCCTAAATGTGCAGGGTTTGTGTGTTAAACCTGCATTAATAAAACAAAACACAACTCCAGGCCTCTTTGTGACAAGGAAACAACATTATAACACAGATTAGAAAAGTCTAAATTTGCAAGGCCAAAATGAGCGCGTATTCTACAAGGTTCTCACTCTTTTTCACTGACAAAATTTCAAAGTTTTCCATGACATGACACCTTACATGTGTAGAATTTAGCTTTACTTTTAGGGTTAAATATGAAATAACCCTTTCCACTCACCTTATGGTATTATAGTTTTTTAACATTCAAAATACTGTCAGTGCATTTATTTTGTATTGTCCTGCAGCGTTTCCCACAGGACATTTGTGAGTCATGGTGGGTTGGGGGTTTGTCAGTATCAGAGCCAAAAATAATGGGAAATAATCATAATAGCCTAATGATAAAGTAACAGAACGCTGTAGTTGCGTGAAAGAGATGATATTTGATGATGTTTCCATGACTTTTCCAGAATGTCCATGACTGTGGGAACCCTGCTTCTATGACATCTGGTGTAGAGGAAGCAAGAAATAAAATACGTCAGTGAATCATTTTTCTTTTTGTGTATAAAGAAGACATATTTTCTCTAAGAACACCAAACAACTGGAAAGCACAGCCACAGCAAGAGAAGAAACTTTTCAAAATCTTTCATGTATGAGAGAGGCTTCTGAAGGGGGGATAAAGTAGAGGCTCAGAGTGGTGATCAAAAGGGAGCAGAGAGCGGCGCTGAAGTGAAACTATTAGGCTGTGTAAGAGGGACCAGGCCTGTACCACTGATGGGAGCTCCAAAACAACTGGCCACGCCCACTGCCGTCGACACCACCAACATCTGATCACCAACGTCTGCCTGGAACCAGGGAGGAGAAGAACACTGTGAAAATCTGCATTAAAATGTATTTTGTAACATATTCTGAATACTCTGAATACATTTACATCATGTTGCATTTATATTATAGTGTAAAAGCACAACGTAGGATGCCTTTTCTATGACTAACTGGAATAAAAAATATCACACATGCACTCACTACAAGAACATGGTTTCATATTTTTGTCAGTAGTTATGTGCAGTTTAAAGTCTAATTTATATGTTCAAATACTGCAGAGTATCCTTAACAATGGAATAAGTGTGTTTCTTAATTCTTCAGCTTATGTTTCTTATTTTAAGTTCAAAGAGTTGTTGTTTTTCTTTTCTTAAATGTAACAAGGTGTATTTTCATATTTTAAGCACAAAAAGTCTTGTTCCTTTGGTAGATAATTTTACTTGTCAAGTGAAATTTCCTCAAATCACGATAAAACTTTCTTAACTCAAGTCATCTTAACTTGATTTGAGTTTTTGTGTGTAACATAATGAGGTAAATCATAACAAACTTAATGTATTCAAGCTTTATAATGAAGATGTTAAGTGCAAATGAGTAAATGGATAAACAGTGCAAAATACATGGCAAAAGAAATTAGAATTCTGTCAAGTGGACAAACGATGGAGGAGTGAATATTTTAATTTGCAGCTTTGAAGTCTAAAACTGTGAAAAACCCAGTGGTTAAACATAAATGATTAGTTTTGCAAAAGAACATTTACTTCTGTCAGCTGGATGTAATTCAAATGACAGGAACAATTATGCAAAATATTTCAGTTCACGCCTTGAGGAAGTTCAATAGACCAATTTAAAGCAATAATTAATTTTCTTTTCCAGTGGAACCTACTTTTACCACAGAGGAAATGCACAGTAATAAGTTTAGACATTATTCAGACATTTATACCACACTCCTTTACTACTTTATCTCCTACATTTATATCATTATTGCTATTTATTTTGAATGTAGTATTTCCTATTGTACTCATTTTTGTTTTGTATAATAGATTAGATACAAACTTGCAGACAATTCATGCTCTTTCCTTTCTCAGAAGCACTCGAATGTTCAGAAAAGTATAGCTCTTCTAAAGTAATCTCTCTAAAGTCCAAAAGCGTGACAGCGTTAGCAGACTTCTGAGGCTCACCTAACCCTGCACAGACTCTGCACTATATTCATGACAGGTGAAGACGGCTGCAAGGGCACAGGCTCAAAGAGACGGGCACTTCAAATCCTCAGGCATTTTTCCATCACTCGCTATAAAAGTTAAAAGTTTTCCGCTGAATCATGGAGGACATTTATTCTTTTTATTGATTCGGTGTGGAAAATCTGATATTCACCCATTTTATCGCGCAGGTAAACTGGACTCAAATGCAACACAAAGAAAACAGTGAAAAGTAAAAGTCTCAGTTCAGTTCAACAGAAAGTCTCCTTCAATAGATAAAATAATATGACAATATGATGATAAAGGAATATGTCTCTTTTTATATCAACTTAAGGCCCCTGACACACTACGGGATTTTTCAGTCTTAAACGTGCGACAAAAAACACAAACCAAAGACACGAGGAGAATCTTATGAGACTTGAAATCACAAATCGCAAAGATGATTTAGCTGATTTAGCTGATAAAGTTGTTCAAAAGATCAGAGCATCGCATTTCCAGTTTAGATACAAGTCAAAACTGTGTTATTATTGTTGTGAAATGTGGTGAAATACTTCAGATACATCATTTTTAAAACATAAAAGATTAAAGTCCACAGGAAGAGTCTCTATTGCTAAACTGCAGCATCCCCCCTACGCGCTGTTTCAGTATAAACAGAAACTACTCTCGCCTTTTGACTTTCAAAGTGCACTTCAAGCTGGATTAATTGCGCGTTTATTTGAGTAATCAAGTCTTTATTTACGCTGTATTTTGAGTTCCTGCGTCTTTATGTCCGTCACTCCTCTGCTCCTGACACTCAGGTTTTTTTTTTATGTTACTGTAGCGTTGCTTGTTGATGTTTGCGATGTTTGTTGGTTATAATCTGACGGAGACGCCACAAATGAGGAGCACAGCGGCTTCAAAATCATACACAAAGACAAAAAGTCCAGTCTCGCAGAAATCACAGTCAAAATCGGGCAAATTCTTTTGTATTCTCTACAGGAAAACATACCTGGAGTTAGGTTTATGATATATAATAATAATAATTATTATTATATAT
>KN491330.1:0-18433 GCA_000787155.1 Scartelaos histophorus | reverse complement strand
GTTTGACGAGCTCATGTTAAGCTACATTGATTCTCCCCAAATGCCCTCCAGATAATTTTTGTGTGACAACAGTTCATTTTTCTGAAACTTTCATTGTAACAGCCTTCATATTTAGTCAAACAGCTGCTCTCTACAACTGCTCCCAGCCATAGCTCCTTGGTCCAAGCCAGCAGTATAAATCATGACATAGCTGACAATCAGAAATACTTCTGGTTACAATATGGTTACAGTTTGTAGTGTATGTGTCCCTGCCTGTTACATAACTTCTTAAATTATTACATTATTAAACTTGGACTTGTCAACTATTTAAATAATCACATTATGCAACTTTAAACATGTGTCACAAGATGCTTTATGATAAAAATAGTGGCATTATTAAAGGTGCATTTTTTTGTAGAGGTTATGCCTCTTTTTTTCTCGATGGAGATGTTATTGCATTTCTTGGTATGTTCCACTATATGGCATTAAGTCTGTTTAGCCTTTGTTTCAATAGAGGTGATTTTATTGTCCAGAAATATCTTTTAAGAACATTCACGCTTGTGAGACTTGCCCCGCCTCTCCACCAAACTGTGCTGTACCTTGGCCGCTTGCCTCCATGGAGATAGATAAGTTTAATGCCTTACTGTGAAACATTAAAGGCTGAACAGTTAAGCACATCTACATTCAGACTAGCATGTGATGTATCTTGCAGAAGAAAAGTTTTAAATTAAAGTGAATCTTTAAATCTAAATCTTATAACAACTTAACAATTAGCTTATTTAATCAATAATACACTTTGTAAATATTTGTAAATATTTATTGAAGCCGTCAATCAGCATATGTTTTTATCTTTATCTGATTAAATCTGTGTTTTAAAATTCACATTTATAATCTTTTCTCAAGCCCTTACTTATATTGTTTATGTAACCAAAGCCACAGTTTACAGGTTAAGTGCTTTTCCTATTGCTTTCATCTCTGCTTTAAACCCCACCTTAGTAGACAAGCTCACACACGCACTGCTTTCTGTAAAATGCTGAGCTAGCCACTGGTGACAGCCCCCTCCCCAGTCCACCGTACCACTACCCACTGTCTGTGACTTAATACAAGAAGGGGGCTTGATGTCGCTGCTACAAAGGACAATCAACAAGTTTTGAGTCTGGAAGTTTTAATTTTATACCATGGCAATCTGCATAGTTTACAGCAACAATATATCACGTTGTCATGTCTTTATTAGGCACGCATACACTGGTATTAGGAGCTGTAGCCTCTGGTCATATATTGTTAAGTGCTATGCTCTTTCCATTACGTCTATACAATGATACTCAGTGTTTGGAGCTGGAGTTTGATTCATTTGGTGGTTGTGTTCATGGCAGTTTTATCTAGTAGTTCTGTTCAACAGACTTTAGTGTAGCTATAAAAACAAATAACTAGTACATAAAGATTATGTTTACTGTTGTAGTGTAATGAAGTCAACGTTTTGTCTTGCTGCAGATTTGGACCAAACATTTGGCTGGAGTCTCTTTAAGTATATAGCTTAATTTTCTCTCTTTAAATTGAGCCAAGTAGATTTCAGACCCTCTGGGCTTACTTAGCATTTACTCTACACAGAAGGAATTACACAACACTGGAACCTGAATTTTTTTTTTACCATTCAAAACTCGCATTGTCAAAAAAATCAATACCCACTAAAGATGGGTCATCAACTATCGATAATATTGTGGATATTGTTTTGAAGATTTTAAAATTTGAATTATTTGAGTATAAACTGTCAGAAAATGCTGCAAAAAAGTTAAATGGAGCAAATGTAAGTTGTAATCAAACAAGGGTAAAATGTGATTTATGCATGTTTGTGAGTAATTTTTTAGTCCACCACTGGTATCAAAACTAGATACCATTTTTCTGAATAGTTTTATGGTCTTGAATTTTGTCAGAACATCTTATTTGTTGGTCCAAACTAGACTGTTTCATTCAAAACTGGGTTATTTTAGATTTATTACATTAATATATTACATTAATACCCTAAGCCTTTATCCAACCCATATAGTAGATTGGTGTGTGTAGTTGTGTGTATTACATGTATTTGTGTCATTCATGGTTCATCAGGTCCTCCGGGCGTAAACATGACCTGGACTGGACTGGTGACTTGTGTCTGCCCTTGTCTCAGTGTGTCAACAGTGTTTAGTCCAACTCTGTCCTTTGAGCTCTGTCCTTTTCACTGTACTATACTGAAGGTCACTCACTGCAAATAAGCAAAATTATCAATTGATGTAAATGGCAAATGCTTATAAGTATTATTAATAAGGCTGTATTATGAATCGAGATACAGATTCATTTTCAGTCATCAATGATCAGCTTGGCATTTTTTTTCAACAGGTCTACAGCCAAAGCATGCGTTTTGGAGCCGAGTTCAGACAATGAAGGAAATTTTGATATTTTGTGTGTGAAAGGATACATTTTAAAAGTGTCTATTGTATCTATTGAAAAAGGGTTTTTATAGGACACAATAAGATCCATCAATCACTACTGTTTTTTAATGTCACACAGCCCTATTATCACCCCATCAGCAGACAGCAACATATATTTTGTCTCAGTTCAGTCACTTACTAACTCAAAATTAGATTAGAAGTTGGGCCACTGTAGACTTCTTAACCTTTGGTAAACAAACACTTCTGGTACTTTGCAGCCATCCAGTCATTACAGCTAACAAATGTTGGTCATTTAACTATCCACAGACATTTATGTTCAGAGTTGTGCATAGAAAAAATAACAGTTTTTGCAATGGTGCTTAACTGTACCCAAAGCACTTGGTATTATTATTATCCAACTCGGGATTCCTGAAATCCTGACAACAAATAATCCATTAATGATTAACCAGGGGCACATTGGAGCCAGTTGAGATTTCTGATGATCAAATTAAAACGTAACCTCAGAAAACGAATTTGCAGAAAACATAATTTTGCTTGCAGTTGCACTGTGTATTGTCTCACCAAACAAAAGACTTGCAATTGTAATTATCTTCTCCCCATATCATTCAGAGAGGAAAATAATTAGCAGCTACACTAAAACCACCAGGCCTTCCTTTTATTTATGGTGACTATAGCTAAACAGACAGGCTGAAGTCAATCCATGGTTTGTTTATGAATCTGCTGACACATCTCTGCAGTGCTTAAATAAATATTTGGGCCATTACAAATCACAAGCCTAACTGCTTACAGAGATCGGTTAAAGCACACAGGGTTGTACTCATAATACAAATAGTTTATGGGATTGTCCAGGGTTGTAGGTGCACTGCGCAGCTTTTCTGGTGGCGGGTTTGCTACCTGCTTGTCTCCATGGAGATGTTATCGCTTTCCCTGGAATGTTCCATATGCCTAACATTAAACATATTCATCTAGCATTTATTCATTACGGTGTTTCTGTAGCTCAAAAATACAATAATTCCTTCTGTGAATAGAGGCCACTCTCCACAGATCTGAACTGTAATGTAGCATGGTGCTGTAACTTGCTTGTCTCCCTTATGATAGATGGTTTTAATCTGTACTGTGGAACATTACATGGAGGCAAGCACTAGAAGTGATACCCAGAGCACCTTTAAAAAGATTACGCAAGAAATTATTATGAAATTTTGTTTAGGTACGGGGAAACTTGCTTTTTGGAAACTAGCTGTAGTGTGAGGTCATGCTGAACGCTTTGCCTGATCTTTGTTGAAAGTAAATTATCTTCTCTACTCTTCTACTTAAGAAAATTGAAATTACACAGAAAATAGGCCTCTGCACAGTTGGCAGTCAGTTGAAATTCAGTCATGTCTAATTGTTGTTTATCAGTCTTTTTAATCGAGAGATCAACATCCAGTCCTCTGTCAATAAAGGCCTGTGTTTCTTTTGAGAAGAGTTTGTACTTTAGAGGAAGACATTTAGCAGTTTTTTGTATTAAATTTGTATTTATGTACAAGAAATCAATTCTGAAAGCCATTTATATTTTGTTCTGAAAAGAAAATGTGTTAATATGTCGGTCACTATTTGTTGTCTTTATGATCTCTTGCATGTAGCCAAGACATGTTTTGTATATTCAGTTTTTTTCTTGTATGCATGCAGTAATTATGCCTTATTTGACATCAAAACTTGAGTTCAATGAATAGAAGGAAAAATCTGTGTACTGCTTTCAAAACAATTACATATACACATTGCCAAGATTTTATAGTGAGTTCATATAAAATTCAACTTGATCCTCTATTCCAAGTAGTATGATTTTGTGCTCTGTTTTAGATCCCGGCTGGACCAGCATAAACCGCGGCGTGCTGATCTGTGATGAGTGCTGCTCAGTGCACCGCAGTTTGGGTCGGCACATTTCCATCGTGAAGCACCTGAGGCACAGCGGATGGCCCCCCACGCTGCTGCAGGTGAGTCAGGAGGAACACACCGGCACTGTGTCTCTAAAACAATGCATTAGATGAGATTGTGTGTGCACTGCCTAAGGTAAACATTAGCACAAAACCGACTCAGCGAAGAAAATGCAAATGTTTTTTCTCCTTTGGCTCTACCTGAAGTCTTTTCTGTCGTTACATTGTGGATGCTATTCTCAGCAACTGTGGTCCTCTTCATTTTTGTTTTGCATACTATAATTGGCCTCCACGAGCATTGTCCAAATTGCTGGGTTGGTATACTTAACAAGCTGTCCACTCTAACTTGCTGACAAATGGTACAAAAGAATGTGATACAATTGTGGAAACTGCAGAAGATCCAGTGTGACCTGTCCAGATGTGTGCATTTCTAAATTTGACCCATCCTTAAAATTACATTCTCATTGTACTGCACTGCTGTAACTGATGTTATGCTCAATACCTGGTGAAATAAACCCATCCCCATTGTGCTTTCACAGATGGTCCAGACATTGGCCTGTAATGGAGCTAACTCCATTTGGGAGCATAGTTTGCTGGACCCTGCTCAGGTCCAGAGCGGTCGCAGGAAACCCAACCCCCAGGACAAAGTCCAGTGAGTATACACTGAGCTCCTCATATAAGCAGGACTTATTGGCTGTTTTGTATGGAAACAGTTTTACTACTTATTTGTTAACATAATGTGTTTGTTCCAATGCACAATTGAGCTCATTTTCCTTTTATTGCCCTATGGACTCTTAAGATTGCAGTTATTCTAAGGGCCTTTGTAGAAACACTGTTTTTATGATGTACTTGTCTTCATCACTTTCACTGTCGTCTTCACAGCCCCACAAAGTCCGAGTTCATCCGAGCCAAATACCAGATGTTGGCGTTTGTGCACAAGCTCCCCTGCCGCGATGACGACGGTGTCACCACCAAAGACCTCAGTAAAGTGAGCGGCTTTTTGATCTAGTGTTAATAGTGTCTGTTGTAAATCACACAGTCAAATTAACTGTATCCAAGACCAGCATATTCAAATTTGCTTATGATGCTAACAAATCACTATACTAGTCAAGAAGTTAAATAAACGCAATGAAATGTAGAGATGGATTTAGCTTTAGATCAGAGCATTTCATTTAACTGCACTTTTCCAGCTTGGTTCTCTTCTCTTGACATTGTGTTCTGGCAATATTTGAAACTAATTCCTCCCTATAAAATTCTTTGCATAATTAATATTATCAGTGAGCTTTATATTAGACTGACATTAAGCCTCTTATTATAAACATATATCACATACTGTTGCATTTAAATACTGGCTCTAAAGTTGTCAGAGGAATTGGTCTCACTCTCCTTCATCATCGGAACAATCCTCTTAGCAGGAAGTTTTTTGAATGATGCAGCAGGATGTAATAATTATCTGTGTAACATGGAGCTCCACTGTGCCTAATAAGAGGATTCAGCCTATTCAGTGTCTCTGGGTGCAACATTTATCTCCCCACCCACGTCTTTCTCATTTGCCTCTTTCTCTTTTGTTTCTTTTTAGCAACTTCACTCCAGTGTGCGAACAGGCAGTTTGGAAACGTGTCTCCGGCTACTATCCCTCGGTGCCCAGGCCAACTTCTTTCATCCGGTCAGTGCCAAATACATAAATAAACCCCCAAAAATCAACCAATTGTGACTAGTTGGCTATGTGAAATAATCATTGTCATATTTTGGTAAGCGTAATTGTGGTCTGGACTATTCTGATTCTAAAAACGAAAATATGAAAATCTAAAAAAGTTTATAATTATAGTATATAATTATATGAGACAACAGCTTTTGCCACGCCTATTTTTTTAGTCTACTAATCTATCAGCAGGGCATGTCCTTAGTCAAACAAGAGTTCCCTTGCACTAATAAACAGAGGCATTACTAAATCAAAATATAAAAGCATCAAAAATATTTTCATCTGTAATCTTTAATTGTACATATTCTCTTATTATAAGCCTGCAGACATCATATTTCATCCTTTAAATTTGTGGATCATGTACTGTACTAAAACGTGTATGACAGAAATAATCATTTGACTTCTCATCTAATCAAAAAATGAATCCCTGACTAGTCAACTACTGAAACTATAGTTTTTTGCTCTATTACAAAGTCATGTCAAACTGTGTTATTAAGTGTTCAGGCTTTCTCCTGTGTCAGGATCTATTGTGACGTATGAGGGTTTGACCTTGCAGGAAAAAGGCACCACCCCCCTCCATGTGGCAGCTAAAGCAGGCCAAATCCTACAGGCGGAGCTGCTCGTGGTGTACGGAGCAGACCCAGGGGCACCAGATATCAACGGACGCACTCCTATGGACTATGCGAGGTACAAGTCAAGTCTTTGAGAAATATGGTGGCATTAAAGGACACATATTATGCAATTATCTGATCTGCAATAACAACAATAGTGGTTAACTTACGCTTCATGACAAGGTGAAACAGAGCATTCTGAGCTTTGGAGATGTAGACAGACTAATAGTAAAGGATTACTCAATAGAAATTTTCATTGTAATTGGTGTTATGGCTTCAGTCATTTACAAATGAAAGTCTAAATGATATGAGATTATATTATTTGTTGTTCCCCATTAAACTTTGTCTTATCCAGCAACTCACAGTGGCTGAATCTGAATCTGAATCACAAGACATGACTCATAGAAGAGAATGTGTCAATTCTGCCTCTAAATATTAGAAATCACATTTTCAGCCTCCTAGACTCCTCCTGGACAAACGAGGGATTACATTGACTATTGACTATTTGACCGTACATAAAAAATTGTTTCGACTAACGCATCAGTGCTATTAATGCAACTGATGCAATATGAATGTGTTGATGTTTAATATGAATTAGCGTTTCCTTTAGAGTTTGTTAAGAGTATGGTGGTGCACTTAATTATTGTTCCGATGATTTTGTCCCATTCAATTTGTAATCTATAAATATTGCTTGCTGCTTATATTTATTTTTTGCATTTTAATACGTTTAATCATAAAACAAAGTCTAATTTTGTTACGCCAGTATATAGTCCATCTTATTTCAGACTATGGGGGGCAAGACTCCTATATTAAAAAGTATTATTAATAATAATGTATTATTAATAAAACACTGTATTCATATAAATGTGTAATTATTTTTTTTAGGCAGGCGGGTAATATCGACTTGGCAGAGCGGTTGGTGGAGTGCCAGTATGAGCTGACGGACAGGTTAGCCTTTTACCTGTGCGGCCGGCGTCCAGGTGAGTCTCTATTAATTACAGCTTTCCTTTTACAAACATATTACTGTTTTGTCTCCGATATATATTATTGTATTATTTATAATTTCATCTTTCTGTTGTAGACCACAAAAATGGACATTATATCATTCCCCAGATGGCAGACAGGTAATTTTTGAATATTCTATGCTGGAGTGCATGATTTGACTTGTGTGTCACTTTCCCGTACTGTTTTAGCCTCATTCTGCTGTTTCTTGACTCACACAAGGACCCCTAATTGCAGTTTAGTTCTTTGACCATAGGGTGTCACCAAATTATGTTCCCCTACTAAGCACAAGACTGAATTCCCAATCTGTTTAATCTATAAGCTAAAAGGTATAATGTTTACTTACTTACTTAACTTATCAGGTATTTAAGTTTGAATTTAAATGTGTACTGTGTCACTTTTCTGGTGGACAGACCATTATCTACTGGTACTTGTCTTATGGAGATGTTATTGAATTACCTGGAATGTTCCACAGTATGTCATTAAACTAATATATCTTGCATTTACTCAAATGCTTTTTGCCCAGAAATACCTAAACATGCATTCCTACTGTGAACGTGGTTGTCTGTAACTTGGCCTAGAGGTACCACCTGTTTTTCTCCATCGAGTTAGATACGTTTATTGCCTTACGATGGCACATTCCAGGCCGAGCTATAGCATTTCCATGGAAACAAACATCCACCAGAAAAGTTACATAGGGCAACTTTCAGGATGCTGAACTTAAAGTAAAAGTTTGAAAACTGCACAGACAGACTTGAATAAATCAACTTTACTTGGCTCAGACTTTGGAGATTTTGTTAGCTTCATCTGTGAGCATGAGTAGCTTAAAGCTCGTGTAGTGCATTTAAATGACCCAAATGACAATACTTCACTCAGCTTGTTTGCACATCTGGGCTTGTCATCTGACTCAACTTGCATCTCTTTTAACTCTGTTTATGATACTGCTTGAGAATAACAATTACGGTGGATTTGTTGTGGCTTTCCCTATCCCTGTTCCTCTCCTATTTTTCTCACTGGGTTTCTGTTCTCTCCATTTTGCTGCGCTTGGTGGACCAGAGCTCGTCCCAAGTGTCCCACACAGAGGTATCTTCACTTTCCTTCATTCTTCCCTCATGTTTTTGAAATCTAACAGCATCTACTTTTTATTATTACTATATTGATTTTTTTCTCTTTTGCAATAAACATTCTACGCAACCTGAGGCGCTATCGCTCTTGAGAATAATATTGATTTTCTAGTATAAAAACAAACAAGTATTGTATAATTTGCTAAAAAAGGTTTTATGGAATTTTAATGTCCAAAGTGATGGTCGAATACAAAATATATCAACATTTTCCTTTTTCAATAAACTTTATATCCAACCGAAAACATTAGGACTACATACTATATTGCTATATTTACTGACACAATAATCAGTACTGCAAGAAAATAATCACACCAACACAAAGTTCTCAGTTTTACAGAAGATTAAGATTTAAAACTGGCAAAAAGGCAGATTTTATTTGTGATTATTTTATTAAATCCTACATTGGATTGGGTTAAATTAAAAACTTTACCAGAGACCCAATAGCGAAACCAAATTTGAGAAGAACTGGTTGTGAATGAGGATACAGACTTGTTCTGTTGCTCTGGTCATTAAAAAGACATTCTCTTTGTATGTTTGATTTTATGAACTATAACACCAACCTGCCCAGGGACGACAGGTGAAAATCAGCACTAGCGCTACAACCTGGTACAATGCATCTCTCCTGATAAGGTTAATGTAGATTGTGCACTGTCCCTGTCTCATTAAATAAATAAACTAAACTAGTAGGTATGTGCATTTTTTAACTTTCCTGTGCCAAAAAGTTAGTTTAAAACATTGTCATAATATAATTATGGCAATAGGAAAAAAAAAAAATCTTATAAAAAAACAAAAACATATTGAATTTTGTTTTCTAATATGAGTATTGAGCTATAAATGTAATTAGCTTGGTCAAAAATCATTGATTACTGTGTAAGTGAGTTATTGTGAAACTGAATAGCAATAATAGTGCGGTATAATAGAGTGAAGGATCGTTTGTCTCTTTGGGCCCTGCGAAATGAAGTTGCCATTGTTAATAAAGAGACACCCCCCCCCAGCTAGCTCTAAACTAGCTTTTCTAACCCAGGTCTGAAATGGGACAAACCATGACTATAAAGTAGTTCTAAACTAAGACTAACACAATAATATATGTAGCATCTAATAAGTTATCTATGGGGTTTTCTAATATATATTTTATTGTAATGTTGCCAGTGTGTATCCCATAAATCCAAAGAGTATTGTTTATTCCCTCGCTAACCAATGTTCCCCAAAGTAAAGAATTACAAGTATTGATTTTTCCCTGTAGTTTTATCTTCTCTCTGTTCTAAACCCCACCAGACCATCTCACTCTCTTTCACTATCCTCCAGTGGGACACTTCTGACAGATTTTATTTTTGTCTTGTAGCCTAGACCTCTCAGAACTGGCCAAGGCTGCCAAAAAGAAACTACAAGCGGTAAGAAAACCACTCATACTGTTCCAAATAGTTTGTGCCACTGAGATCAAAATCAAAATGAACAAAAAAGTAAGTAGTAGTAGTAAGTAGTAGTAAGTAGTAGTAAGTAGTAGTAAGTAGTAGTAAATAGTAGTAAGTAGTAGTAAGTAGTAGTTTATATATTTTATAACCTTTTCCAAAAAGCAATAATGTTCCATTTTACATTTATTAAAAAAGGGTAGCTGCCCTGTCACTGACCAAATACATTTGAAAGATTAGATTTGCCAGGGAAGAAAAATACAACTGAGAATACTCTGTACATTATTCACCACAATGTTAATGTAATCCTGAGTATAGAATACATTGTTAAAGTTGTTTGTTCCTCTGTTTTTGCAGCTTAACAACCGTCTTTTTGAGGAGTTGGCCATGGACGTGTATGACGAGGTGGATCGGAGAGAAAATGATGCAGGTAAACTTTCATTTACCTTTAAGACTTTACTTATCCTCTGAGCTTAGGAGGGACTTCCATAAAAGATCTCTTACTCCACAAGAGATACTAAAAAAGGCAGCAGCTGTGGTTTGGAGAGAGGAGGACTGGATGGAGGGAGGAGGGAGGGGAGATGGAGGATGTGCCTAAAATGCACTTCTCTCCTCCTCCTTCAATCTCTGTTGCTTTATTTGGGTCTTTTTCCTTTGCTCCTGTTCTGTTACAAGTATTGAAATAGTTCTCATTCATGACAGAAGATCCACAGGTAAGCTCTGTCTGCACAAAATTCGTAAATAAAAATACTAACTTATTACTCACACTAGTTAACCTATATTTAAATGAGATTGTTTGTCGATTGTTCTCACTCACAAAATACATTTTAAAAGTTGTTTGTGTAATATTGTTATGAATAAGCACTTTTGTCTAATTAATCCCCCCACATTTTTCAGTTTTTTTCTTTTTTCTCTTTCTATATAGTTTGGCTCACCACCCAAAACCACAGCACTTTGGTAACAGAACGCAGCGCAGTACCATTTCTACCAGTCAACCCCGAGTACTCCGCCACACGCAACCAGGTAAGCCTCCTTAAAGAACCGCAACAGGTTTTCACTTGTCATGGTTGCTATCAGTTACACAATTAAAATAGTACATGTCTGCAAGCTCTATTTTTCAATATTAATACTTTCTCCAGTGATCTAGTTTCTATATTAGTTCTAAGTATCAGATTTTTGATACTTTTGACACCCCTACATAAGAATTATTTTATTAGAGGAAAGTTGTAACCCGTTTACGTTTGCCTGCCATGGTCCTTTGTTTATCCAGTGGGCAGGGAGTCGTGTCTTGAATATGTTCTTTCCAGCTGTGTAGCTCAGTAGTGTAAGCGGTTACTGTTTGACATGGGCTAACAGGAAAAATGCACATGTGGCTACGTTTACTCTTCCCTGATTGGACAGTCCGCTGTGGTCAACTACTGCTGCCTATTTATAGCGGAGAAGACCTTTAACTCTTTGCTGTAGTTTCTTGTGAATGAAATGGCCCAGTGTGTTAAAGTTTGAATTAATTTGAATAGATGAATTGAAAAGAAAACGTTGGTAATATATAATTTTAAATAATCATGAGACTAAAGTTGTTTCACCATAACTACTTGGACAATTTACTGTGGTGACTACAGCTGAGTGTTGGTGACAGTAGACACATTTAACTTAAAAGGCAGATATTATGTCTTGGTATTTCCTGTTCTCCTAGTAGTAGTAGTATTAGTACTATATGTGTATACCTGCAGGTCTCAGCAAATTAAGTGATAGAATTATATAATTGTCAGCAGGTGGTACTTGACCTGCATCAGCTGACAGTGAAAAAGAAACAGTTCATAACAAGCTAAAAGCAATGTCTGCTTAATCGATTTAGTAAGTTTACCACAAGCAGGACTGAATGATTGGAATCACTCTGTAAGATGGACCATAGATCTATGAGTTTCTTGTGAATGAAATAGTGCTTTGTTGTAGTTAAAGTTTACATTTTCCTTCACGCCTTTGTGCTTATGTAATTGTACAATTTACGAGGCTACATTCACCAAAACAGAGTTTTGAGTGTTTTGTTCCTCTGACTGGGTTTTTCCACTGACCACAGTCGCCTCAAAGGCACCAAACTGCTCTGAGTGTGGGCTTAAATGGGTTCTGCATACGACATACGACTCCGGTTCAAAAGCTGTGCTACTTTTGTGAGGTAATATTGGAAGTCAGAGGATCTAAACTTGGCTTTCTCTCTCTCACAGGGCAGACAGAAGCTGGCTCGGTTCAATGCCCGGGAGTTTGCTACGCTCATCATCGACATCCTGAGTGACGCAAAGAGGAGACAGCAGGGAAAAGGTCTCAGCAGCCCCACCGGTGAGCTGCACGCAGGGGGGAGGGAGGAAGAGCAAGGCAAGGAGAGCGGTAGAGAGAGTCAGATTTTATTTAAGCCAAGTGCATATAGTAAATGCCATCTTAAGAAAACTTGAGGCTACCTTTTACTTTTGTATTGTAGTGATAAAGAAAGTGCCAAGAACCAAAATAAATAATGACTCTGATTTGAAGTTACACTGTATTGACATTTGCCTTCTTTAGTTAGGGCTTTATATTGGTCCATCTGGGTTAGCCCTAGTTTAGTTCTGGATTATACTCTAGGGAGTGCCATGTTCTTTATTGAGTGAAAACAAACTATAATTTTTTGCAGAATTTAACATTGTTTCATACTTTTATAACAATGGCTCTCAAACTTTTCCCACCAAGCACCACCAGATCTAAACCAGGCCTAAAAAGTATTAGGTCTAAACTAGAGCTGAACCAAGACTACAAAAGGACTACACATGGTGTATCATAGTACTACACAAGGTCTAAACCAAAGGAGACCAGTATACTAGTATAAATGTTATAATATTACTCAATTGTATATTTATGACCGTTTCATTTTAAACAGTGGTGACACTATGAGACATCTCCACTGCTTTCAAACAGACAGTATTTTGCTGATCACAGTGTCTCTTTGTCAGACCCTCTGGACCTGGGCATAGACGATGACCAGCACGACTACGACAGTGTAGCTTCAGACGAAGACTCGGACAGTGAGCTGACCGCACAAAACAACAACAACACGCAACGCAGCAACCGCGCCAAGGTAACACCATCTCTACTAGGGATTGTCTAATATCGGCTGAAAAAAATCCATATTGAACTGCTATCTGTCTTACCTTTGGGGTCTAAAGCCAATATATGCAAATTAGTATATTTTTAATCCATAGCTAGAGCCTCTAAATTGCAATTGTGTAACTTTAAGGAAATAACTGGTCAATGTCTTTATCTAGAATAAAATCAAATTGTTTGTATAATTATTTTAATTATTGACTACTCTGACACACTGGATACACTGAGCACAACTGACGTAGCTTAGAAGAAAATATGTGCAATGTATATTTATCATTACTGGAATAAAAAAAAAAACAGAAATCAGCATTGGCGTATTATATATTCATAATTTGAATCTAGGCTTTTAACAGAACTGAGACATATAGGCAGTGTACCTGTCCTCTTTTATATCTTTAGGTCTTGTCTTTTCTCCTTCTTGAGACTGCCTGTCCCAGCATGCTTTGCAGGGAGTGGCCATATGAAGGATTGCAGCATAGCTCCTCAGTGACATCACCAGCTATTCCGGGCCTGTGTTTGGAGGCCATTGTTCAGAGAGTGAGAGGAGGGAGCAGTGGAAGGAAAGAGGAGGCAGACAAGAGAAAACTGCTACAGAAAGAACATAAATCAACTATTTCAGAAGTTTTGTGAAGTTCAGACCCACATAAAATACAGTGTGTTGCCCATATAATCCTATAGGGATGTCAAGAGTATTTGCTGTTCAATCAGTTTATAAGTAATTATCATGATGCTACCAATTGCAATGCAATCTTGAGGACTAAGAACAAATTATTAGGAGATACAAATGTTTATGCCATGTTAACTTTACTTGGTTTTTCAGAGAGGTTGATTTTATAAAGCTGGTCACATACTATAGGATTCTGGTGATCTAATTAGCCACTATTAATGAAAGTGAATTAAGGATTTCTCTGTTTTTGGTGATGGTGTCAGTAGTACTGTAAAATCATTATTGTATTAGGTTTTTTTGTCTCAATAATTCAAGTAAAAAATTTGAAATTGTGACATCCCTATTCACATAATGACAGATCAGACACATACTTGTTTTCAGTTGGTCATATGAAACCTTGTACTCAACATTGTACTTACAGTCATTGACTTATAGAAGGATTCTTTCCATAAATTCAGTTGCATCTTCTATAATAAAACTGAGTGTAGGGGTGGCGACATTGAGAAAAAGGTCTTGATATTTAGAAGATATTTTAACAATGCATCTGGAATCTGCTAAAATGGGCCTGTAAAATGTCTTGGTTGTGGTTCAAATTGAGCACAAATGTGAATAGACCATAAAATTTACCACAAAAGGTCAGAAGTGTTACTTTATACCCTTATTTGGGCAATTACAGTAGATGTTTTTTGTCTCTATTTGAGATCTTTTTAAGTTGTTTTAACAATAGATAATTGCGATATTATCATTTTTTTGATATAGCTCTCATCTCTACGTGGGTCTATAACTATAGTCAGTCAATAGGGCTGTACTCCTTCAGTCCTTCAGCCGATTAGTTGGTTGATCGAGTCTTAGTCGGCCAAAATTTGCATTGTATTTTATTGTAATGCATGAATTTTTTTTTTTATATTATAAGGATTCACTATATAAGGGAAAACAGAAAAAATATAAATAGATACTTTATTCATCCTGTGGAATTGTCTTGTTTTTCTATTAACATCTGTGTAGGTGTAGCCTAGTGACTGCAGTTTGGTTCAGATACATGAGATCCGCCATAGTGAATGAGAGCTTTAGCCACGGCAACTTTTTAGTCTAGCCATCAGCAGGACATGTCTTTAGTCGACCAAGAATTTCTTTAGTCAGCGTGACTCCAGCCTTAACAGTCACTCCTACAGTACTGTTCTTATGAGTCTGGAGGGCCCTGATGATGTTATTGTAGCGTTGGTTGTCAGAGGGGTTCATGCTTGTGCTCCAGGTCACAGGAAGTTTGTTTGTACTTTGAGGTTCAGTGTCTGTGTATCCAGCTCTGAACTCAAATCCAGCAACAGTCAGCAGCACACTTCCTCTGATCCTCTGTGCTAACACTATGTAAACCACACGTGCAAAAACAAGATTAATGCTGAGCCATAGTTTACTTTTTAATGCAGCCACAAGAGGGCGCTACGCTTAGTGCTGTACTCAAAGGGATGTAGGAAGTAGCCTTGCATGTGAATGTGTAAATATGATTATGGGGTATCAGAATATTGATATTTTGATCATTTATTTTCCAGTGTTGCAGTTGCTTAAATAGCCTATATTATATTTTCTTATTTGTGATTTGATGTTTTTTCCTCATCAAAAACATGTGTTTTGTATCATTTATGTTCACGTTTAACACACAAACCCTGCATATTTAGACTGTGTTCTTCTCAAACTGTGTTCTCAAACACTCTGTTCCACCTTGTGATGTCATGTGGTGGGACAGGAAATGTTCCACTGTGTTTCTAAAGTCCATACATTTTCACTAGAGTCATTTGGAAAATTTTAGCCCTGGAATTGCCAATCACTACTGTTAACTCTACAAACTTAAATGGTAGTGGTTAACTTGAAAACTTGCAATTCATGACACCACAAGTAGAGCATTGTGACCTTTGGAGATGTAGATGCTCAAATATGTGTGAATGAAACAAAACATAACTCAGGGTATGTTGGTTTGAGGAGGTAACAACATTATTACATGCCATCAATGCTGCATAATGTAGGAGATTTAAAGGAAAAATCAAAACAAACACAAGGCCATATGTCTAACTGTAACTTCATAAATCATTGAAAAATTTGAACTCTTTATAATATCGATGTGTCTTTCCCTTTGAATGTTTTCTGTTCAGAGTATGGACTCGTCAGACCTGTCAGATGGGCCCATCACGTTGCAGGAGTATCTGGAGGTGAAGAAAGCCCTGGCCTCGTCTGAAGCCAAAGTGCAACAGCTCATGAAGGTCAACAACAACCTGAGTGAGGAGCTGCGCCGGCTCCAGAAAGAGGTAATAATAAATAATAATGCATTTTATTTATATAGCGCTTTTCAGGTCACTCAAAAACACTTTATACAACACATATTAACATATTAAAATAAATATTATTTCAGAAAACATGCACCATATGTCAATGACTCCAGGAAGAATAGATGTGCTTTCCACAGCTAATGGTGGTCAAAATAAATACCGTAATTTCTGGACTATAAGCCGCTACTTTTTTCTTGCACTTTGAGCCCTACAGCTTATAAAACGGTGCGGCTAATATATGGACGAATTATTTGTTTTGCAACATAGTGGATGTGCAAGTGCAAAAAACGCCGCTGTCTGTGCGGTGAACACATGGATCTAGGGTTAAGATGAAGTTGCAGCCTTAGCTGGCGATGCTGTCAGCACTAAAACAGTTTATCGCCATGTGATAAAATAAGTGATGATGCTAAATTAACATTAGTGAGGGGGACATGTCTTACCCGTATGCGTTAAATGCAGACGAAGCGTAAATGATGAGAAGAAATGTCTCAAACTTCAGTAGTCGGACGTCCACAAATACCTGATCCATAACTTAGCCCTGCCCCCGGGAGTCTGAAATCTTACGAGACACTGACAAGATCCAAGATCCGACAGCGTCTGTTTGTGCAGGAGACATGCGCAGTAGAGCGTGAGGAGCGACAGAGAGATGTGCAGAAGAAGGCTCTCGTTTGATTGTTTATTTTGTGCTTCATGAACACACCCTCCTCATGGAAAACAGATGGAAAAATGCAGATGATGCAGCGTTTAAGTTAGCTTTTAAGGCAATTGATCTGTCGAAGAAGGACGTAAAGCCGCTGCACGTAAACTCGACATCAGTGAGACGATGATGAGACGGTGACGACAGCAGTGCAACTAACTGACTCATTCAGACGGCAAACACTTTCAGAGACAATAAAAGCAGAAGGCCCGAAGTTGAAAACATTCTCGAAGAAGTGGACGTATTCAGGTGCAGCTTATATATGTACAATTCTAAAATTTAGTCAAAATTTTGTTGATGCAGCTTATATTCGGGTGCGCTTTATAGTTCAGAAATTACAGTACAAATTCCTACAAATCTGTTAAAAGAGATAAAATCAAATATAATACAGTAAAGATTAAAAATCGTGAATCATATTAAGTTAAATATTTAAAGCTATTTTAAATAGATTGATCTCGAGGTACGTCTGAGGATAAAGAGCACTGCCCAGGCACCAAGAAGGAAGATATCAGACAGAATATGTAATACAGTATAGTGTGTTTACGCTTAGTCCTAACAATAGACCTAGCTGGGTTTCAGATGACATCACAATCTATAACCCGATACTATTATTGCAAATGGAGGGCAGTAAAATTGTTATTGTTAAAATGCAGATTTTTCTTGGTATATGCCAGTTCATGGATTTAATGACTCACTAATAAAATAATCTCATTCAAGAATGTGAAAACCACCAGTTACTGTCACTATTCCAGATCCTGTTTTCCTATTTAGTGTTTTTATCTGTTTAAACACCACTGGGTGTTAAGTCATCCTCATGCAGTCAATATTTTTTATTTTATTTTTCATTCATTATTTTAAATTGTGGCTTCAGTTTAGTTTAGTTGTAAACAAACTCAGGTGAACTGTGCCCATCCATCCCTTGATCCCTAACCCCTGACCATTAAAACTAATGTAATCATATTATCAGATACTGTATGTAGCCCTCCCTTTCCCTTTTCAATGTACCCAGCCTGGACAGGAACCCCAGTCAGTGTCCTCCCTCCCAGTTTGCTGTGTGCACTCAACAGAATTTTACATCATTTTCTGATCTTTGCTTTTATTCCAGTTTACTTGGTGATAAACGTATTTAATACTTGTATACAGAAGGTTGTAATTGATAAAGAGGAACTGTGACTGTATGTAAAATTGTCCAGCTAATAGCATTTGGTACAGAATAAAATAGGACTTATTCACTGAGAACATAGGAGAAATAAAGGTGTTAACAATGTATAAACTGGTGTCAAAAGCAAAGGGCTGTTCATGTTGTTCTTGTTGAGTGTCAATGTGAAGTTTTGATGCTTGTGTTTGACCTCAGATGACACCTCCCCATGTCCCTCCCTCACCCTCCACCTCACCCTCCTCTCTGTAGATCACGCGGATGCAGACAGAGAACAGTTCACTGCGGGGGGGCCAGCCG
>KN491329.1:427-12765 GCA_000787155.1 Scartelaos histophorus | reverse complement strand
ATAGCTGTAAGTATCTGCTGATTACCGATATCAACTGATAAGCAGTGAAGAGACTGAGAGCAATGTTGCCTAATATTGCAACTAGTAATAAGTAGTCTTATTTCATGAATTTATATGCCAAACTGGGATATATGCTCAAATGTATTAGGTACACAGACGAAACTTTCTGACAACACTGCACAAACCAAAACAAACAATTACACTTTCATTTGCATAATTCTTTATTTAATCAAGAACATTCTGCATTCTTCATTTTGCAGAGATAAATATCTTCATCCCCAAACTGATTATGCTTTTGTTTGTGTGATTAGGGCTAAATAGACAGACACCTAGAGAGAAAAATTTTAAACATTTACATTAAATAAGATCAATTAAATATCAAGAACATATCAGTAATATATAGATTAATTATATGCTGTGACTATAATCAGATCGTGCCCATCTTTGCTGCTGCTTGTGCTGATCTTACTGAAGGGGAAATAATGGGGCCCGTAACACTGAACAATCACAACCCACGTCAGCATGATGCAAATACCCCTCTGTACAGAAGAGGAGGCAAATAAATACGTGCTGACAAGGGATCTGCGGCAGTGGGCTTGTACACATAGGTCACTGAGAGCAGTTCACACCTCAAGACTACACTGTAATAAGTGATGGGGGCTGAGGCAGAGGGAAGAGTAGAAGAAACAGGGAGAGGCTGAAGAGGGAGATTTGATGATGAGACAGAAAACAGTGTAGCTAGTCAACAATAAAAGGCAGTTTTTTTAATACTAATAATCAGATCAAAGACTTATTTCACCCCGTACACTTCCTCCAGCTCCTCTGGAGGAACCCTCGAGGTGTTCCCAGGCCAGCCAGGAGACATAGTCTATTGGCATGTCCAGGGTCTTCCCCGGGGCCTCCTCCTGGTGGGACGTGCTGGAACACCTCCCCAGGGAGGCGTCCAGGAGACAACTGGAACAGATGCCCGAGCCACCTCAGCTGCTCCTCTCGACAATCTTGCCCTTTCGGTCATTACCCAAAGCTCATGACCATAGGTGATGATAGGAATGTAGATTGATTAGTAAATCGAGAGCTTTGCCTGTCAACTCAACTTCCTCTTCACCACAAAGGTCCAATACAGCAACCGCATCACTGCCGACAATGCACCAATCCGCCTGCCAATCCATCCTCACCTAACTTGCGAACAAGACCCTGAGATACTTGAACTCCTCCAATTGAGGTAGGGACTCTTAACCCACCCACAAAGGGAAAGCCACCTTTTTCCATGGCTATGGCTTAAACCATGGCCTCGGATTTGGAGGAGCTAATCTTCATCCCAGTGGCTTCTCAATCAGCTGCAAACCACCCAAGTGCACGTTGCAGGTGCTGCACTGCATGAGCAGCAAAAATATGGAGTTGTGTTTTGTTTTTTTTTTTACACATGTTGACACATAAATTCTGTATAGTTGCACCTAAAGAATGCATCTTCTCTTGAACAGAAAACACTTTGTTAATGTTGCTTGTTAACTTGAAAACTATTGATTCATGACATCATGAAGTGCATTTTGTAATTTGGACTTGTGGAAAGACTGATAATAAAAGGTTACACAATGTGCAAATGAAACAAAACCCAACCCCAGGTATGTTTTTCAGGAGGAAAAACAATCAAGGCTTAAAGCTCAAATTTTACACAATAGAGGATACAGGATCTGGACACCATTTTATCCTACTCTGAGTCAACTAGGCGTTTTAGAGTGCAACTGCTCATAATATCATTATGGGTCCTGAACATGGGTTTCTGAATAGGAGTTGAAAAGTGACCACCGCTAAAACCCTCCCTACACTGAACCAGTCCTGAATGAATGAGGGATTACACCATCTTGTTTCCAATAAAATAGTCACAGCAGTTATTACTATCCCCTTTTAAAACTGACACCTAAGCATCAGTGTTTTGTAATTTAAAATAATGTAAATGTTTTGTAGGTGTTTTTTTAGATTACGATTACAGATTGTGTGGCAAAAATAGTACAATGAAATTATTGAGATTCTCTTATATGTCAGTAATGTTCAAATGGAACATGCAACTGCAATATTTTAATCAGAAGTGCTTCTATTTACAGCAAAAAAAAAAGTACATACATTTACCTCTAAAACTGACAACTCTTCAAAGTTTTCCTCTTGTTATCTTTGCAAACCATTAAACACTAGCTAATTGTGAAACAAGCAGATTAAACAGGCTTTCCCAGATAGTCATTACTGTCACTTATAACATATTTGTGTATGTGAAACGTCTGTGCTCCCTTCTTATCATTCAGGGTTTGATCACTTTAGCATTCAAGACGGAGTTCAAGACGGAGATGAGCATTTAATTTCTTCCTACAAAAGGTCAATATAACTTGTGGCTGTTAAATCGTTGCATTGTTTTGTATTGAGTAGAATTTAAAGCAATCCACAAAGGGCACTTGCATTTCTATATTTATAGCATTTGACGGAGAAGTGGCTTGAAAAAAGTCTTGAAAAGGTTAGCTCATAACAAATAAATTATAAACATTAAGTGTTAGGACTGGGGAAATATTGCAATCAACCACATTCTCTTAGAAGACAACTCCATATCCATAGTTGAGTTATAAAACTGGGGGACTGTTTAGGGCCAATCTTGGGAATTTATACACTGAATTATTAAGGCGACAAGGTAAAAGGGCTGCAGGTTTAGGGTTTAGGTTGCAAAAAAAAAAATTTAAAGGATTTTGAACCTCGCTTTAGAATGGATAGCTTTAATTATTTTTTATTTGTTATATTAACTTAGAAGATGTTAATTGCTGTGGCTAATATAAACATTTCAACACTAAGGAATAGATTCGATACTCAATACCGGTTCTGATACCATTCTGATAATAGAATACAATATAGACATAAGAGATTTTTCTTTGATATTACCATATCTGCGTAATCCTTCAGTTATCTAGTATAACTAGGAGTATACTAGTCTCTATGCTCTTATACAGATAGAGCTCAATATCATTCTAAAGCTTTTCAGGAAAGGTCTGTTTCTGTCCTGTGAATGTGACTTTTTTTAATACCAAAAACTGCTGTAATTAGTATTTAGTTTCAGTACTACATTTAGTATTGATTAGTATCCCATTAATTTGATACTTTTGACAACCCTACTGCACATACTGTACTATTGCACAAATTGCACTACTATATTAAGTTACCTTTTTTAAACATCAGATCAGAACCTACCTTGGTGCTTTCTCCTGTATCGCTTTATCCTGTCCCACAAGATATTTAACCCACCCACACACCTGGCTCACACCATTCATCATTTAGATTTCCATCAGGAGGAACTTAGTGGATTTTACCTGCGATGTACAGCTTCCTGGTCACTTGAAGAGGATGTCTTGGAAGAGCTTGGAAGTTCTGGTAAAAAAGGACAACTGTAATCAGGATTTGAAGTCAAATGCTTTTCCCCATGGAGAAGTTATTGCTTTGTCTGGAATGTGTCATGGTATTTCTGACTTCATGGAGACCAAACCAACCCAGCTTACAGTCAGAATGCCTGATTTTCTAAATAAAATGAAAAAGAAAAAACAAAAACCAAAAACTATGACATATCCATAGATGGACCTCAACCAAAACTACTTTTCATAGCTGCTCATCCTGGAATATTTTACAGTAAGGTGTTAAACTTCTCCATCTCCTTGAAGACAAGCAAGTCAACATACAGATCAGTTTCAATAGAGAGGTGACCCCGCTCACATAAAAATGCATGTTCTTTAAAGTATTTCTGAAAAATAAAGTCACCTCTAATCAAACAAAAGCTGAATAGACTTTTAATGCCATACTGTGGAACATATCAAGCAAAGCAATAACATCTCCATAAAGAAAAAAGGTGGCACTCTCCACCAAACCAAAAGTTACACAATGCACTTTTAATCAATATGTAATTTCTTGACATCTTGATAAAATAAATTCTTCCTGTAGCTACTTTAATTCATTTCATTCCGTGTTTTAGCTCCACTGACTCAAATTCCCCAGTCATTTTAGAATCAATAATCAGTGCAGTCATTATGTAATTTTATATGGCTTTGTTCAAGTCATTCCAAGACTCTTCTCAAGTTAATCTGTATCACCCTCAGAGAAAAATTATTGGGTTTTTATTTTCCATCAAAAGAAGAAATGTTCCAAAACAAAACTGCACATGGAAAAGGTAAGTCCGGATTTTGCTTTTACAGAAATAAGTACAGTTAGCACAGCAAGCATCGAATGAAAGCTATAGTTGGATCAGCAACACTCTAACCACTAGTAATCCAACCCTTTAAAAAGTCAATTTATAATGGCTTAGGGTTATTATAAGGGCAAGAGGGACAGATTATAAATAAATGCCCTTGGTGTTAGTATTGCCATTTCAAGCATTTCTTGTGGGATCAATATGGAAGCATCCACTTTATGTAATGACATGGCTGAATGTATACAACCAAGTCCTGCCTGGGATTAAAAAGAACAAGTACTTTATTTGCTCAGACCTATGTTTTCAGCTGTAAGGTGGCCTGCCTCACAGACAGAAATCGACTGCGCTTTCTCTGTCCATTTATTATTCACAAGAGGAGGATAAATGCAGGACTGCAGTGGTAGGGCGTGGACAGTGGAATCCAAGGGACGCATGCAGAGGGAGGGGCCACAGGATACGTGACCCACAGCATGCGTCAGGGTCAGTGTGAAAGGTGCAATAACAACAGTGTGTGGAGTGTGGGCAACTGGCAGCTGATTCGCTGTGTCAGTGGTGAATGATCAGCTCTTTACCCACAATGCACCATGCTGCAGTGACAATAGCATAAAATTAATTGTTGCACAAACAGCAGTTTCCCCTTTGCATGGATTCTGCAATAAAGCTGAGTGGAAATAAACCGTGTCAATAAAATATGTACTTGATAAGATGGCTTATTCAATAATTCCCATTCCTTATCCACAGTAACAAATGCTATTGAGCAACTTTGGTGCTAAATGTAAACTTGATTAACTATGCATATACTGTAAGTATTTGTGCAATTAAATGTGTAAATACTTCAACATGTAGTTGTTATCACAAATGTTTCAAACCTACACATAAATATTCAAAAATATCTGCAGCTTTACCTACATCTTATTGTGTTTCAGTGAAGGCATTCACTGTAAATTACACTTGCAGCCTCTTTTACCTCATATCACTATATCTTGTCTGTCTGTTGCCATATAAGAAGCACAGGTTGCATGTAGGGCACGAATCTGAGGTAGTAAACTGAATAGGAGCAGATGTTCACTAGGAAATACTGACAGCAAATGTCATTAGAGGGGCTCCATTAAACCTCAAGGGATGATGCTCTCTTTCTACTCACATCCTGGAAGAACTGGGCATTTTTTCTCCAAAAATTAAATTTTTGACTCAATTTTCAAATTTTCCCCCCATACACTAAAAAGGTTCTGCAAACTACACAACGTGTATGATTGGCCACTAGGGAAATCTTTTATGAATGAATTTGACGTCACTGTTTTCAAAGCAGTCAGTGCTGCATGGCTCTGTGCTAAACTTGTGACTGCAGTGAGCCTTTCTTGCATTTTCAGTGTCAATTTCCAATGCAAGAAAGCAGTGATTTTATATTTGTTTGTTTATTTTATTATATTTAAATGCTTGTCATTAATGCTAAATAATGTTTATGCTTTGCCTAATTACACAAGTCAAGTCCATCAGATTCAATAAAATCAGTTCAGTACCTGCACCACACTGCACATACTCTCAGTGCATTTGTGAAAATTGTCGCAAATTAATCTAGTTCACCAGGTCACAGGGAGTGTCTTTGAGGACCACTGGCTTGTTACACAAATGGAGACATTTATGGAGACACAGAAGCTGAGCTGTTGTGGACTCAATCACTATGCAACAATTTAACGACTCGTCATAGAGCAAAGGCTAAATGATCCACAAACACACTGCCCTGTGGAGTCACAATCAAGCATAGAGACACCAGAAATATACTAAACTCAAATATATATCTTCTATGAGCCATCTCTTACAAAACCAAACAATGTATAATAGCAACTAGGGTTCTCAAAGTGTGGAAAATAAGATAATATTCCATACTATAACTTGTATAGAAACAAAATACTTATTTGAACGGCTAAACATGAACCACTGTGGAACCTACCTGGACGACTGAGGGATTACAGTGATATAACACCACATGATAAGAAAAAAGAACGCACTATGATTTTATGCTGAAAATCACAATCTATTGTCTTGTGTTTTTTATTATCACCGTGGTATCTAAGTTGGTATTGAGCCTACTTTTTAATATCAAAAGTTAAGTTAAGTTTGAACTTTTAGTATTGACAACACTAACCTTAACTACCAGAGAGGCTTGACCGTTTTCTACTGTCACAATTTTAGTTTAGTTTAGTTTATTTAGAAGGAACAATGCATATTCATGAACATATACCTGTAAATATGCCAGAAGGCTACTTTACATCTGTAGTCCCTGGCAGGTCAGAGCAATAAAAGCAGCATCAGACAACTTCATAAAACAGATAAAATGTTAAAAACAATTCATCGGACAAACATGGCAGAAACAGCACAATCATGACATAAAACACTGGCATTTACACAGAAGTATAACATTAGTGATCACAGATCTCTTAAGCCATCATTTGAGATTGGTTTTAAATATCCTCAATGTGGTAGAGTCTCTTATTGCAGCTGGGATGTTGTTCCAGATTTCCGTACCTGTGACTGATAACACCTGCTGACTGAATGCTGTACGTCTAAAAGGTATTACACAGTCGGCCTTGATAGAGGCTCTTGTTACCTGACCACTAGGTTCTGGATTTGGGCAGAATTAACTCACCCAATGGGGGTGGACCAAGACCATTTAAGAACTTATATACTGAGCAGGCTAGTTAAAATATTCTAAAATTTTCAAAACTTAGAATATTATATTTCTGAAGTATGAGACAATGATGAAAGGATAAAGGTTTTCTGTCAAATATTTTTAAAGCTTTTTTAAAAAGTGACTCTATTGTTTTTAAGGTTGCCGTGCTTGTCAGTGACTGGTTAGTAATGCAGTATTCAATGTGAGAAAGAGTCATGCTATGGAGAAACATTTTAGCTGCATTTTCTGGCTGGCATTTACACAGAAGTATAACATTAGTGATCACAGATCTCTTAAGCCATCATTTGAGATTGGTTTTAAATATCCTCAATGTGGTAGAGTCTCTTATTGCAGCTGGGATGTTGTTCCAGATTTCCGTACCTGTGACTGATAACACCTGCTGACTGAATGCTGTACGTCTAAAAGGTATTACACAGTCGGCCTTGATAGAGGCTCTTGTTACCTGACCACTAGGTTCTGGATTTGGGCAGAATTAACTCACCCAAAGGTGGTGGACCAAGACCATTTAAGAACTTATATACTGAGCAGGCTAGTTAAAATATTCTAAAATTTTCAAAACTTAGAATATTATATTTCTGAAGTATGAGACAATGATGAAAGGATAAAGGTTTTCTGTCAAATATTTTTAAAGCTTTTTTAAAAAGTGACTCTATTGTTTTTAAGGTTGCCGTGCTTGTCAGTGACTGGTTAGTAATGCAGTATTCAATGTGAGAAAGAGTCATGCTATGGAGAAACATTTTAGCTGCATTTTCTGGCAATGATGATCTAATTTGCGTAAAGTTGTGAATATTAAGAGTAAGAATTTTTGATATGTTTTTTTTACATGTTTTTTTAAAAGTTAAAGTAGAGTCCAAGGTAACACCGAGATACTTAAATTGAATTTTGAACAGAATTTTGACTTACTTCTATTAGTTAAATAATCCTAGAATTACATAAGTAAGACAAGACTAAATCCTACAAATGATGAACCAGAAATGAATCTAAAACTTAGTCAAAATGAAATGGCCTTTCCAGGCTGAGATTGGACCATTTGTGCGTTGTCAGTAGAGAACGGTTCAGTGTAGTGCTTAGATCAGCCTTCAGAGGCTTTCTGTAAGTGCTAAACATTTAATGACTCAATGCAAAGCAGTGTGAACTAGTGGTTAACAAACCATACAGGCCTCCCTCATTGCAGAGTAAAATCCTCCTCCTAAAATCCAGTTCCAGCTTATGACAGTATCATCACTTCCATTTAAACTGTTTCACAGCAGCATGGGATTTCTAAGTCTAAGTTGTACCCTAAATCTTTTCTCTTACAATCTTCATGGACAAATAACTATTTCAAGCTAATGGCTGTGAGCAATACAATCCTTTTATTTTTGAGACACGCTAGCTGGAGACCAACAACCTTACTGGAAATATTGCATAAGATGATGCTTTGCAAATATGCTATAGTTAGTAGCTGTGCCCAGTCTTAAGTGACAAGTCAGTCAGTGAGATGAAAAAGACCACTATCCTCACATTGTTAGATCACCGAGGAAGCACTGGACCCTGACAGTTTAGTGAACATCTGGGAAAGGATGAGGGGTGATAAACATTTAGACCCCTAATTACACAATTTAAAGCAAAGCAGGGCAACTTACAGAACTAAATGTAGGTAACGTAAAATATTCTGGAAACTAAACTACACAAACAACCCACAAAGACAAATCCATCAGTTAAAAAGTAAGATTTTCTCTGTAGTTCATATACTCCTTTGGCTACATTAAGTTCTGATTCTCATAAAAAATTCAGCACCATGGTTAGCTCCAATTTCAAAAGAAACCTATTTGTACTTCTAATTTACTTACAGGATGTTTGGCTGAGATTCTCCCCGTCACTACACTTGTCTGGTGCCATGTGGAGGAAATGCAATTCTAAAGAAAAGAAAACAAAGCATTTTATAATTGAAAACAATAAAAACAAAATATTGAAGACTGAAAAACTGGTGATGTTGAGAAATTCTTAAAACAAAACAACAGCTGTGATGCTTGTAGCCATTATGACTTGTTTTTGCAGACTGAGAGACTCAAATTCTGAACAGTCTTTTTCAATGCAAATTTTAGTTATTTTCTTTTTACTATCAAGATAATTACATCAATATTCCTATAGTTGCGTTGGTGTAATTATGCACTTGTCTTGAGTTCTGAAAGATAAACTGACTTTGACTAACACATTTTGAAGTGTACTATATTGCTTAACAAAATATAGACATTTAGTAATGAAAATTGTTTACGTTCGACACATTAACCATAAATCTGAACAATCCCATCACACATATTGTAATTGTATTATATATTCATAAAAAAGCAATAAGTAACAGAATAGAACACTTTAGTCAGTTTCTTAGTTATTTATTCAACCGTCAGCTAGAGTACAATGGAAAAAGTACCTAATCCTCACCCCGCAAAATTATTGTTCCATCTCTCATTGATGGAATATAATAGTATAGTATGGTAGTATAGTAATTATTGTGACAGGCCTATCACCACAGAGGTAGAGATGGCAGACTCATTTGCAGCCCTGAGTGAGCCAAGACAAACACAAGCTGCTGACAGCTTATTTTCTGCCAAGTCAGTAAAAGTCAACTGCCTCAGACACAGAGCCATAAAGCATCTGGGCGCATGGACAATAATAAGGATATTTTGAGAATTACAAAAAGTAGTTGCTGTGTTATGTTGATATGGCAACTGTCAATAGTTAAGTTATTAGTCTGTAAGTGCATCACCTCAGTTGTCATGCATGAAAGAATTCCATCAACAAACGTGGACTTGATCTTGTGGATCTAGAAAATAGAGACTTAATTTACTGGAACAACCCTTAATAACAATACTACGTAAGCAACCACAAACTGAACGAATAAAGTACCTGTCGATACTCCAGAATGATTTTCGGAAGAGGGTGAAAATCCTGGAGTTGTAATAACTGTTGGTAAAAAAAAAAAACAGATTGTAAAAGTAACTATCCGCTAATAGTAACTAACTATCCAGCATCTGCACTGAACAGTCATACTGCATAAAGATTTAAATAAGGATGTTTTTTTTTTTTTTTACTGGCATGTGAATTCAACCACCCAACTTCCCTTTACTTTCAGGTGCAAAATCTTTTAATTGTGCAAAATCTTTATTTCCTAATTTTCCACAACTCCCGCCTGAACAAGTCTGGGCTGAGCTATTCCAGTTGAACCCTTCACATAGGTCACCAGTTTAAAAATTCTAGAGCACTATTCAGTCATGTGAGGCCTGGGTGTGTGAGTTTTTGATGGACACTGGTGGAACTCTGCATTGCAACTTATTCATAAGTGTACCATTTGTGTCCGTTTGACTTTGACACATTTTAAAGTTCTGTTTAGATGACATTACTCAAAAACAAGACAAGCACAGATTTTTCCCTCTTGGGTGAATGTTTATGACAGGTGTGGAGGATCACCTTGTAATCTCACACATATGTTCTTTTGATGCCCATCCCTGAAGACCTTTTGGCAGGTTTATTTTGAGACTTAGTCTAGAGTATTGTCAAAAACAATTAATGTTTCTTTGTATGTGGCTATCTATGGTCTTCCAGAAGACTTTCCTTGCTATTAAACCTTTACAGCAGGGGTCGGCAATTAAGTTTGGACACGGACCAAATCTTTTTCTGACTATGGCATCGCGGGCCATGGCCATGTAAGCCTATTTCCAATGGGAAAACAAGTTGGTATATTTTTTTCTATCATATTAAAAATGAGCATTATTAAACTTTTAAAATGCATTTAATTTGAATTGATTTGCATTTATTGCTGTCAGGGTAGCAACCTGCGGTAAATATGTGTGCAATTCCCGGATGTTTATTCTTTTGAATTATTAGCTGAAGACTGCTAGCTGTCGATGCAAAATGTCATTGTCGAAAGTAATGAAAAGTTAAGTTGATAACGAAAGTAGAACATATAAAGAAGAGTGGAAGCAAAGGTATGCGTTCGTGGTGCGTTTAATGCGCATTCCGTGGAGGATTTCTGGATGGGATGCTCGGAGGAGTACACGGGGATTAAGAAACTCGCCCTTTACGTGCTGACGATGTTTCCATCTACCTACATGTGTGAGTCAAGCTTTTCTTCAATGAACACAATCAAAACACACGAGAGGAACCGTCTGACCAATACAAACCTGGAGAACTGCTTGAGGATAAAAGTGACATCCCTGTCGCCCGACATCCATAAAATTGTGACCGAAGGGAAGGGTCACTTTTCCCATTAAGTGAGTAGTGGCTTTTTAAATAGTCTTAAATAGGCATATTGTTGAGGGAGACAGGGCACTTGTTTTGGATAAGATTGCGCGAAAGAAAGAAAAATAACATAAACAATTTTTTCATAAAGTGGCAGCCATTTATTGACTTTTTTGAAACACTCTAAGCCAACACCCCCACCCCATTTTCTGTGTGTATTTAATTGTATTTTTTAAATATAAAATTATTATTTTCATTTGTCATTAATAACAGTAGTAGTATATTTATTATCATTCTATTATTGTATGATTACTTGTATTTTTATTATCATTCTATTATTGTATGATGCTACTTGTATTTCTTCATATTTTCTCAAGTTTTATTTTTGTTTGTTAGTTTTGTAAGTTATGTATAAAAATTATAAAAGTGTGTGTACATATGTTGTTTGAATGACATATCTATATCTATTTACACATGAATAAAAATATATGAAACTGAAAAGTCATACTGCAGCTTCTGACGTAGACTGCTGTTTGTTGATGGTCTTGGGAAGCTTCTTATTTTCACATTGCTCATGGAGATGAAGTTTATCAAAAAGAACCTACAAGAACATAAACTTAAATGAATAATACATAGAACACTAATACAATACAATGTTCGACCTGTGGAAGTGAAGATCACTGTTGTTATAGACAACAAACCAGGGTTAAGTACACTGAAGTGTTGTCACAATACCAAAGTTTCAAACTAAATTTTGACTCGATACCTGGTACAGATTCCAATACTGAGATGATAACTAAAACACTATAATGACATTTCAACAGTAAAGAGAAATACTTTATTTTATATTACCATCTGTGTAATTTTTCAGTCATCCATGTAGGTTCCACAGTGGTCCATGGGCATATACTAGTCTATGCGGTATTTTACCTGTACTGATACAGCACAAGAGCATTCTAAAGCCACTCACAAAAGGTTAATTTCTGTCCTGTGAATCAATACTTTGATACATTCAGGTTTCAATACTACTTTTAGTATCAATTATTATCTGATATTTGATACTTTTGATAACCCTAGTACACTGTATAATATGGGGGTGGCCTGACAACAAGTGGCCATAGGTGAATCACTTTATTAAATCAAATGAGAATTACTAGGCCATGTAAAAACATTTGACATTGATCAATTTCCGCATTTCAAAGAATACCATGTGAC
>JACN01081729.1:0-13232 GCA_000787155.1 Scartelaos histophorus | reverse complement strand
ATGCACAACAACAATTCACAGGGAAACGCAAGACTAAAACAAAGGCAATTTCCACAACCTCAATATCCATTTCAAATTATTCATATGGACTTCATAGAATTAAACCAAAGTGAAGGCAAAAAGTATTGTTTAGTAATAGTAGATGTATTTTCTAAATGTGTAAAACTATTCTCAACTAAAATACCTGATGCTCTGACAGTGGCTAAGGCACTGTGCAAAGACATAATACCGATATTTGGCATACCTGAAAGAATTTATAGTGATAATGGTACACATTTTGTAAACAGTCTAATTTCACACATTGGAAAGCTATTCCATATTAATAAAAAAAAAAAAATCACTGTGCCTACCACCCTCAGAGCGCTGGTTTAGTAGAAAGGATGGTACAGGCCCCTACCAAGTACTATTGACAACGCCCACAGCAGTTAAAATAGCAGAAAAATCAACTTGGGTACATTTGTCACACTGTAAAAAAGTCATTTCGGTTGAAGGCAATTCCAATAAGGGAGGTGAGCCCAAGTCTGATAATAGGGTGGACCTAGACATTTAGAGTCTAGCAGACCCGAAAGTCAGTGAAGAATTTCCCAGACACCGAACTCAGTAGAGGAGTGCACTCACCCGAGATGACGCTGCTGTGGTTAAAGTGTGCCATATCTGGTTGGATCCTAATGACTGTGGCTGTACCACCCTATTTCTTTTTAATCTGGTACCTATGGGAACCACCCAAGGGTAAGGGTACAATTACGAGTAGTCTACTCCCAACAGAATGGCGTAGACATAAAAGAGCAACTTCATGGTGAGGAGATAATGATCCCACTTATATTGATGCCCAGAGGAGTGCCCAACAAGTACAAATTGATAGATCAGGTTGCAGCATTCACTACAATGTACAAAAACTGGTCACTAGACCCAAAACACAGGCTTTGAGGCAGGGCCATATCGCTGTCATTCCAGAATCGCATAGCCTTGGACATGCTCTTAGCTGAGAAAGGCTCTGTGTGCGTGATATCTGTTCTTTTATCCCAAATAATACTGCATCCGATGACAGCTTGACCGAGGCAAGAGAGGCTTTCCCTCAATCCCTCAATAAGTGCATGAAGGAGCAGTCTGGTGTTGACCAACTCATGGGGGATAACTGGATGAGTGTATTTGGAAAGTACAAAGCACTCGTGACCTCTGTGCTAGTCTCAGTAGCCGTGTTCACCGTGATATTGACCTTGAGTGGATGCTGTTGTATCCCGTGTATCCGTAGTCTAATCAATCGCTTAATCACCAGAGCAATAGCCCCTAGTCCAGAGGACAGGGCGGTTCAACTCCATCTTTTGGCTGATGATGACTCTAACGCTGAGGATTCCACTGAGGCATTTACCACATTGTTTGAAGATCTGACAGTGGGGATTCCACTGAGGCATTTATCACATTGTTTGAAGAAGAAATGACACCTCTGTAAATTGCATAAACCTCTGGGTGTAAACTTATTCTGCTTATCTATGAGTTTATAGCTGAAAATTTAAAGAAGTGTTTATAAATTATGATCTAAGCATAAATGTGATAAACAGGAGGGAAATGTTAGAATAATTGTGTATTTTATCCCATCTATTCTATAATCATATGTTTGAAATTTCTGTGTGTTAATAACCTCTTTGTGCTTGAACTGTGTACAGTTTGGTCTTCACTTGTTTCTTCACTTGCCTTGGGACAAAACAAAGATAATGTTGCGTCTTCTCTTAGATCAGAGAGAAACAGCAGCACCAAAATTCCTGAGTGCAGATGCCGTACAAGGACAGCAGCCAGACATTAATCCTACCAATTTGTACAATGCATAATTGTGTACGATGTTATTGCTGACTTTCCCCCATCCAGAGCGATAACAACCATTCATTGTAACTAGGGATTTCCTAAATAAAAAGGAGGAAACGGCACTGGGCCCTTCAGACCGGATAGAGATTGTAACTGTAGTTGCGCTCTCTGTTCGTTCTCCTCGCGAGCAAAACTGAATAATCTCTTGTCTTTCTTATTGTATTTTACAATGTTTAGGTGAGCCTAAACCTAACAGGTAGGTTAGCTAAACAATCCTCGGTTGCCGCCGCGGTTAGATAGACGGGCTTGTTATTTCATCATAGTGATACTACTGATTGGTTCAAAGGTGGAACCGCACCTAACCAGTAGAGGGCAGCCAAGCACTGACTGGCCAGTCTGCAACAACAGCAAGATGGGAGAAGCTACTCTGTTAGCCTAGCCTAGATATTTTCGCTGTTTTTTTCTGTTAAACAACGAAACCGTTGTTATTTAACCTAATAGCTGAAGCTAAAGATGGGAAAGCGAGACAATCGAGTGGTGAGTTATTTAATATAATCTTCAGAATAAAACTGATCAACATGAGCATTGCATTCCTTTCGCTTAGGACGCCTCTGCAAGGCTGTGGGTCCGAAAACATGTGTTATCTTTCAGTGCATTATGCTGCCAAATCTAAGTTTAAACGTTATCAATGGGCTCCGTTTAATTCCTACGTTTCGAAATCCACCGTTGCGTACTACCCATCAATCTACATTGATAACTAATCATTCATCTTTAGTCAGACATTGATTGTTTTGCAGGGAGAACTGGACAGCTAAAGGAAACATGGGTGAACTCCAGTGACAGTGGGTTATAAATAGGACTAGCGTAGGGTTCGGGCTTGTTTAGTTTAGTTTATTTGTTTATTTATCATGGACAATGCACATAAAAACATTGAACTACATAAAGGCGCCATATGGTTGTGCTTGGTTATAGCAAGATTGCTAATTTCCACCTTCAGTCCCTCGACAGGTTGATATAATAAATGGCGCACATGCAAATAAATAAAAAAAGAATACAGTGAATTTTAATACAATAATTCCCCCAGTCAATCAATAAGTAAAACTAGTCCCATTCAGTCTCAATCATTACATCCACACTATTTACGTATTTACAGTTCATGTTGCTGCATTGATACATGGCAGATTAATGTGTACACGTTTGTTGGGTTAAAAGCCATTGTTTGGGCAAGCGTGCAAACATTTCATAATTTGTACTCCTGTGGGAGGCTGTTCCAGAAGCTTATGGCTCTGTAGGAGAATGATGACTGACCAAAAGAGCTTTCGCATCTTGGAACACTACACTCTCCTCTAACTGTGGACCATGTGGCTCGACAGTTCTTCTCTGAAGTGAGCATCACAAACTTTCTCAGTGGGGGAACAGCTGAATTATGAGTTATTTTAAATAAGGTTAACATTTGATTAAATTTAAGCAAGTTATCAAAATATACAAATTTATAACAAATATTGAGCAGTGGCAGTACAGGCGAGGCTTTTTGTCATGGATTTTTAGTGCCTGCTTATATAATGTTTCTATAGGTTTTAGAGACATTCCTGAGACCAACTTGTAATATTGAAGGTGCGTGACAATCATGGCATTTAAATATGTATATGAACCTTCTGTTGTTAAGGAATTTAGAATATTTTTAAAATTCATCAGGTTGAACTTTAGTGTTACCAAATGTTTTAATGTGATTTTTAAAATGACGTTTAAAATCGGGTAATAAACCTTAACATTTAAATGAATCTACAGTCCTGATGTTTTGTCCATTTACTAAAATGCTATGAGTTTGTAAGGTTTTACGCTTATTTGTAAAAAAAAAAAAACCCTCTGAAAGTGTTTTATCAATATTTAAGGTAAGGGAAGAATTTTAAAGCCAATTTGCAACCTTTTACATTTCCCTTGTCAATTTTTCTGTTACCTCCGATTCGTTTTTCCCATAAGTTAAAAAAAACAACTCTCTCATCAGTGTACATTATTATATCAACATCAGTACTCACATTTGGGAGATCATTTATGTAAATACTAAAGCGCAGAGGTCCAAGAATGTATCCAGGGCACTCCCATAGAGGTGGCTTTAAAGGATGATAGTGTGTTATTCACCTGGACACACTGATGCCGCTCACTCAAATATGACCTAATCCAGATTTGGGTGTGCATGGAAAAGTGGTATCAAATCCATAAATATCCTTTGATTTACTACTATTCAATGAACAGATAATCTTTCCTACCTTGTTTTCATGTATTGGCAATAAGTTAAAGTTGGATTGATCACTGATTTGAATAGTAGGAATAATTTGAATTTATGAACTGAATAAAAAAAAAAATTAATTAAAGTTTATTGCTATTGCCTATCATCATCATTCATAACATTTCCATTAATTTTAAGACTGATATCAGCACATTTATTTTTGTCTTTTCCCATTAGTTTGTCAGTAGTTTTCCACATGATTTTACTATTACCTTGTGCATTTTAAAGTATTAAAAAAAACATTGGCTTGGCCTATCTATGGGTGGCTGTGACTTTATTTCTCAGACTTGTGAAAATTAGATGATCAGTAGATAGTTAACTCAAGGTATGGAACACTGAAAGTTAGCCAAATTTTTCACACACATCTGAGTAGTGAAGTGGCGAAATTCAAACAATAATTTCTGAAATTTTGAATTTTTGAAAAGGCAAAAATTTGCACATAGGAACTCAGATTTTAGTGACATTTGAAACAGTTGTTAAACTCTCTGTCCTAAAGCTACTTAATCTGAAAGAAATCAATTTGGCGCATTAGTACCCCCTACAGATTGAAACTAATTTTAATATGGGAAAAAAATTACATAATACAAAATACAAAAATATTGTGACCATGCCCTTTACAAACCAGAAGTCTGCCATTTTGTCTTTTTTCCTTTAATAAAGATATGCAAAAAATGTATAAAAATGGCAGGGTTAGGTTGGGCATTAACTTTGGGAAAAGGGCTAAAGAGGGTTAGAGTTGGGGCTATGGTTAGGGTTACGACAAGGGTTAGGTTTAAGCTTAGGGTTACGTTTAGCAATAGGGTTGGGGCTAGGGGTTAGAGTCGTGGTTTGGGTTTATGGTTATTAGGGTTAGTGTAGGTTGTGGTGTTTGCAAGCGCAGCGTAGGTCCACATGAGAGCCAATCATTACTGCTTGCAGCTATATTTAGCTTTTTTATTCCCATAAATTCTCAATAATTCCCATGTAAATGTTCCTACATTGAACATTTCGGAAATTTTGCAACTCTTAATTCTATATGATATAATTTTATAGTGTTGTCAAATTTCTATCCCCACACATGTACACATTTTAATCTTATTTATTTCAACTGCCATGAAGGTTTTTTTGAATAGTAACTTTTTATTCTCTCCCATCTGCAATTTAGGCTTATATTAATCCTATTGCAGCGGCACGAGCAAGGGGTCCAGTGCAAAGTTCAGGGCCCAGCATACAGGACTACTTAAGCAGACCACGTCCAACATGGTGAGCTGTCCACCAAAATGTTATAGGATGATTCCATAATTAGGGGTACATTTCCTTTTAGCTGGCTGCATTTATCAGTTGTACAATTATTTCCTGAAAGGAATTGTAGTTGTTACATTAGACCCTTGCTGGACAAAATTAGGTGACCTGATGGTATTATTGATGAAAAATAATCACTTTATAGCCTTTGAATAGCTATTAAAAAATATAATTATGTCCTTTCATTCACATTCACAATTCCCATTCACAATTTTGGTTCCATTTAAAGAGAATAAATTAAGTGATGTATTTACATTTACATTGCTGACATGTTTTCATGTCAGTTCTCCATCACAATTTTTTATAGGCTTCAATATAAATCAGTATTACACAGTTGACTTTGATAAAATGCATGTGTCAGTTACAAAACCTGATCAGAGGACCTGGGTAGTTAAAGTTGGACAACAAAACTTTGAAGCTCTAAGTGCAAGATATTGCATATTTACTACATGGTAAGTAGTAGTAGTAGGACATGCTCAGAGTATCAGAGTATAACACATAAATGTCAAGCAGCAATTGTCTGTTACACAGTATTTCTTCAAGCACTTTTAAAAATAAAAGTTGAAGTGAAGTGTACCTCTGATTATTGAATCTACTATGTTTCTATGTCCTTGTCTGATGTTATTTCTGTCCCTGAAGGGAGGAACTAAAAGAGCAACTAGATAAAAAGAAAAAGGGCTCTCGTGCCTTAGCAGATTTTGAAGACAAAATGAATGAGGTTTGAATTCAACTTTGCTTTCGAACTCTGCTACATATCACTGCCATCTTTTATTAAACTTTGTTTTCTTTTGTTTGTTTTTTTACAGAGATGGCGAAAAGAACTGGCAAAGAACAGGGAAAAGATAATTGGGGCGAGTGAGAGTCAAAAGGAAAGGAAGGCCACAGAGCATAGGGACAAGGACAAGCGAGAGGTACTCACTGAACAAAAGACCTTCTAGGATTAACACAAAAGAGAAAAAAGATCATTTAAAATGCTAATGTCATTACACTGTTCTGAATTATGGAATTGAGGTGATTGTCAATGATTAACTGACATCTGCTTTTAACGGAGTATTAGACTTAAAATAAAATATGTTTGCGCTATTAGAATAAACTTGTTGCAATTTGACATTGAAGTTGTAATATTTAGTAGGATGTAGCAATAGCAAATACATTAGAGCAGTATATCTCTTAACTTCGTCCGCGATCCAAAAGAATAGATGCATGCAAGATGCATATTTTTTATGTGACAGCATGTTGTAAAAGGTAACAGGGTAGGGCGCTTTTTATGTGTGTTCAGTATGGTTTATGGTTTGCAGTGGTCCAAAGTTATTCCTTATTTACCTTATGCATTCTGAGCAACCTAATTATTCATTGCAAAGAGTTCTAAGCTCTTTTCACTGTTCTCAGACAACATGCAGAATGATAATAGGCATTTTCTTATTATGCGACAATAGAATGTGTTCAATGCAGAGAACCCACAGTTTCTATTTTGATTTTGATAGCTCTGTCATTTAGCAATGTTTTGTTTTACTTTTTTGATTTTCAGTGGTACTCTGTCTTTCTAGTTCTTAATAATGTCATGTAACAATGTTATACTCTACTATGTCTGCTCTGCAATTAGAGGAAGAAGGAGAAGCGGCGGTGCAGCAGGGTGAGAACCAGTTTACTGCTATTCCTGACATGTCTAAGCTCAAATCTAACAAGGCTTGCTTCTGTTGTTCTGTTCAAGCACTCATCATCCTCCTCCTCCTCGTCTTCTGATTCCTTCAGCAGTTCTTTGTCCCACTCTGAAGATGAGGTGTGTATCATGAAGTATATACATTTTTAGCTTGTATTTGCAACATTTAGTTTTAATTTCATTGTAAACATTTGTTTCTTAGGATGAAAAGCCTGTAAAAAAAAAACAAAAAAGAAAACGGTTGGCATCAGCCTCTTCAGAAGAAGATTCCAGTGCTGAAAGCAAGGTAGGGTCCTGTGTTGAATATTATAACACTAAAAGGGCACATACTTTTTAGTGGTACATGTAAATCTTTCCGGTAACAGCACATTTAGTTTGGTCCACTAGTGTACCACTTCAACTGTATTCTTTACTAATAAAGTCTGCTGGGCTGTTATTTAGCACAGCAGAACAAAGTCTGCAAGCATCAACGATTTAGACAGGGACAGATCTGATCTGACAGTGGTTCAGAAAATTATTGCTAATGTCCTTCATGTTTTGGTGTCCTATAAATACTTGGTTTTCATAGGAGTCCAAAAAGAAGAAAAGTGAAGGAAAGGACAAGACTTCTGTAAGTATCAAATGTATGTTGATCACTTTGACCTTAAAGGAGACACTACAGGAAAAACAGTGTCTACATTTTGGTCATTCTGGTCTCTTAGCATAAAACTTACATGTGGAAATAACAAAATCTACATCAAAATATGTATTATTTATTTATTTATGTATTTAAATAATTTATTTTATGTATTTATTTTTTGGTGTCATACGATTCCCCAAAATAAGTCACATAGTGATATTTAATGAATATCTGTTTCTTCTGTGTGTTTTTTTTGTGTGTTTTTTTACTCAGAAAATGCAAGAAAATCTATGTGTTGCATTGAGGAATTTAGAAACACATTTCCAGAAAATGTGAATTGGCTCCACCTGGTGACTTGTGCTGTTTCACTTTACATTTGAATTAATGAATCCGTCCCTCCTGACTATCTTAAGTTTGTCTTAAGACACCCACACAACCTCCCCAGATAGCAAAAAGTATTCGCGCTGGATCCGGAACGGAGGTAGCCGAAGATTCGCTGCGTATCCTCAGAACAGATCCGCAACGGAGTCCACTTGCACATCCGCTAATTGATAGTAACACTTCTAATAAATGTTGTGTTAAAAGTGCGTTCACAGTGCGGATCTAAGATGATTTAGCAGCATATCCGCTGTGTGACAGCAGCTGCCCTGAGGTTTGGGTTAGCGACAGTCAGAAAGCGAATACGGAACAAATACGCAGCGGATCCGCAAAACGGACTGACTGTGGGGCGGATATGCGGACCGAAAGTAGATCCGCTGCGGATTTTGACGCTGGTATCTGTTGTTTGCTGCTTTACTCCAAATTATGAATTTTTTTAACTTAAAAAAAGTAACGCATTAGTTACTTTCCTGGGTAACTAGTTACTTTAATAGTGTAGTAACTCAGTTACTAACGCAGTTTTTGGGGTAACTATCTAGTAACTGTAACTAATTACTTTTTCAAAGTAACGTGTCCAACACTGCTTACCAGTAACCTGGCAGATAATAGGCTTGGATGAGTAGCAAAACGTTTTCACTCCAAAACTTCTGGCTATTGCTAAACTGTTCTCGTAAATGAGGCTTATTTGTTATCACAAAGGGTGTATGTGTAAAACATATTATTTTATATTGATTTTTAATTTTTTTTTTTCATTTGTTTGATGGTTTTCTCATATTATCTTAAATTTAACCTCCAAGCTATACGTGTATTATATAGTTATATATAATACTTATAATACTTACATTACTTATAATAATACTTATAATAATTATATAGGTTATAGTTTAGGCTGGAGAAAATCTTTTATAATGGCTCATGTATGTGTGTCTTTTTAGCCCCATTCACACCTGCAGCATGACCTGGAAATGTATCTAGTATTTTGCCAGAATAAGGTAATGTGTGAACAAAGTGTTCTGGCAATTTACTGAGAATAATGTGTGAATGGGGCTTTAGATTTCAGCTAGATATGCCAGACTTCATTTGACTTCTTTTAATGCAAGTTTTATTCTACCTTTTCAGAATAAATCCAAGAAAAAGAAGAAGAAACATAAGAATCGCAGCAAGAAAAAGCAAGTCAAGGTCACGTCTCAGTCAGACTCAGAATTCGAGTAATGCACACAAGGGTTGTGTTCATGTAACATTCTAGAAAAGTTTAGAATTGAGTTGGAGGGCAGGTCAGAATTTTATGGTGGAATTTGTTAAATTTTTGTGGAGCCTATCCATAAAATAATGGAAAATGAGGATGGATCCCGTACTACAAGATCCATCAAAAAAAACCATTTGCGCACATTGTTTACATTTGCCTTGGACAAAAAAGGTTTAACTTTGTCCAGTTACACCTCTTGAGAAACTTAAAAAAAAGAACACTACTACAGTTTATTTATTTTAAATGATTTCAAAATCTTCTCCTTTCTGATTTTTGGAGGGACAAGTGTGCCGATAATACTGACATTGTAGAAGCATAAATTTGGATATTTCTTTCAAAAAAACTGAATATCCATTATAGACCCCTGCCCTTCATCTGAAATTGTAACAACATCAAATTCTAGAACATGAACACTGCCTAATTAGCTGTAGGGCTGTATGCTAGTGCCTGTATGCTGCATGTGAATCCAGCCTCACATACTTTTCTGAATACATTAGAAACAGAACTACCAGCGTGTATGTGTAACGGTACACTATGTAACTAGTAGGATTGGAGGTAAACTGGGAGTATAATCATTTACTCATTTATATAAGTTGTCTGTTAAAAAATAACTTGGAAACATGCATTTAGTGTGTGAGCGGTCTGAATATCCTCATTTTGACATGATGGTGTTCAATTCCCCAGAAAAAGTTACATAGTGCACCTTTTTAATTAATATCTGCTTCTTCTGTGTTGTATTATCTTCTCCTATCTCAGTTTTCAGTCCATCTGAAAGCTTATTCACTCATCTATTTTTTTCCTTTTAGTTTCCATGTTTCTGTTTAATCTAGGAGACTTCATTGTATTTTTTACTCTGTATTGCATTGAGGGATTCAAAAATATATTTTCAGAAAATGTGAATTAGTTTATTAAGGCTCCACCTGGTGCCTTGGTGTTGTGCTGTTTCACTATACATCTGAATTAATGAATCCCTCCCTCTTGACCATCTTAATTTTGCTTTAAACTTACCTTGAAGGTTGTTTATATTCCCCAATAAGTAAGGGGTGGAGTTTAGAGTTGATATTTTAATTTGAGAAGATTGTGTTTAAATAAGTGGCCATGTCACCCCAAAATAATGACAATATTCCATAACTATGGTTCAACTGTCTCTGCAATCCCTCATCTAGGTAGGGTCCATTTTAAAAATGACATTAAATACACAATAATTCTGTCAACTGGACAAAAGTTTTAGAGAGAATATGTTTAACCACTCATTCAGGAGGTTTCTTCAGTTGAAGAATTATGCCTGGATGAGTGGCAAAACATTTTCACTCCAAAATGTTTGGCTATTGCTCAGCTGTTGTCATGAATGAGGCTTATCTTTTGCCACAAAAGGTGTAAAGCATATGACGATGATTGTGTAAACTATTGTTAAAATATCTTAACCCTTAACAATCCTAAAATGTATTAACTTTAGATACACTTGGATTCAAAATGCATAAAAGTCACAACACTTTCTTTTTCATATTTTTGCTGTATTAAAATGTATTAGCAGTTTTGTCTGCAAATTGTTGTACATACATGTCTTAAAATATTTTTAAAATTTATTTCAAATTCAAAACTGCTTGATACTCTTTTTGTCAAAGTGTGCTCATGGTTAAACAATAAAACAATTCAGACACATTCAAGCTTTTTTCCATTGATTTGTATCAACTGTGTCACTGTCACTTTTCTGTCATTACTACATTGGAAAAATATGTCTCATGAATTTAGCCTGTAAACTAGCCATTTTATGACTTATTGGGAAATGAAATGTGGGTTAGGCCTAATAAAAGGCATGGTCACATGTTTTGAGAACAAAACTTCCTGGTTAACTTGTATATACTTACACAGATAGTCAGGAAGTTAGCCAAGTTAGACCATATTCCACTGGAGGGTAAGTACAAATAACAGTACAATTCTGCTTTATAACAAGTATGTTGATTTTTCATATTCTTATGTCCTTTTCAAGTATTTTTTTTCTGTTTAGATGCTGGGAAAGTTTGTGTTTCTAGGCCTCTGTGGTCTGGTGTTCTGCTCCATTACCTGTCCCGGTGGACAAATGAAGTGTAATGACCAGGCCACGTGCTGCCTCACTGAACAAGGGTATAGATGTTGCCCATATCCAGACGTGAGTCTACTTTGACTGCTATCACGTTGCCGATTAACAGATTTCATTTTCATTTTTGACACTGTGTTTCCCCTCCCTTCGCTCCTCACAGTAAGTCACTCTCTTTAGAGCACTGGGGCAAAGTAGCTCAAATATCTGGCAAGAAAATTGGGTATCAAGGCCCTTTTAAATTATATAAAACGGATACCACATGTGTTATCACACCAAGTGACCAATGACAGGGCAGTAAAAAAATATTGTATTAAATTGCTATTGCAAAATACTTTTTGCACCATTGACTTAGAAATCTGGATGTGTAGAAAAATATTATCACAAACTTAAATTGAACTATTGCTTTTTGTGGGTTTGTTTATTACATTGACATGAGTGATTTAGCCCGCTAGTATGTACAGCAGCTGTACATTAGTTATCAAGACACCATTTTATTTTTTTTGTCATTTTTAAAAGTATAGTTATAATAAAATATTATCATTTATAATATTATATTTTTTCCGATCTTGCCATTTTGGATATTGATAGAGATCAGTGAGAGGAAACTGGTGCATTTTATGTGCTAGTTTTGTTTTACAAAGCATATCTGCCCAAAACATCATCACAACACAACAGTTTGTAACTATGAATTGGGGACAGTGTGGGTATAAATTAGGTAATTCGTGGTACATATTCCATTTTGTGGGAAGAACTTAGTAATTTGAGTAGGGTGACCAGAAGTCCCCTTCATATTATTATGACTAACCCTTAAACATTTAAACTTAGAGAAACTATGGATCCACAAGGGAAATTACTTGCATACATTAGCTCACTCATCACATTATATTACAATAACAAATAATGTAAATATATGCATTTATGCATATAAATGCATTCTAAATATGTGGCAAAAAAATAACAAGAGACTGGTGTCAATAAGACTTTTTGCATTCTAAATATGTGGCAAAAAAATAACAAGAGACTGGTGTCAAATAAGACTTTTTGTAGTAGTCATAGTAGTAGTCGTAGTAGTAGTAGTGAGTCTAGAATGGACAATGTTGCGTGCTCTTTTTCAGTTTTATACCAACCATCCCAACCCAGGTGTGTCCCAGTTTTTGAATTTTGAACTTTAAACATGAGGCCACTTATTTTTTTACTCAAATAAATGTGGCTTGGTAGAGATACTGTAAATAGGTAAAACTTACTGGGTAAATCAATTTGGTCATTTGTGGCTATGCTGAAAAAAGTACTATGACCTTGTGTGAGCTAAAAATATTACTGAATGGTAAGAACATGTATCATCTATGTATCATTACTGTGTGTGGTGCTCATTTCCTCTGTCCACAGACTCTCACTTCCCCGGAATCTTTTCTTCGTGGAGTCATACGCTGTGATTCATCCTTTTACTGCTCCAAAGGCTCCTCTTGCTGCAAGAGCCCCACAGGGCAGTGGAGTTGCTGCCCCTACCCACTGGTAGGCACTGCCCATGTATGCGTGATGAACAATGAATACACTTTAGGGATGCACATTATTGCAATTGAATAGAAAATGAAAATTAATTAATCAATAATAATCAACTGTAATGATTTAAGTAATAGATTAGGGTGAGCAGACATCACCTGGACAGTCAATTCAATTCAATTTATTTTTGTTTAGCCCAAAATCACAACAGTTATCCCGGCGGGCTTCACAAAATTGTTAATTTAGCAAACAGAGATGTCAGAGAATGAAGCAGAATAAGAAAATCCAGAAATAGTCCAGAAATCTTAGCTGTTGTTTTGAATCCTATGTATCATCAATGAATTGGAACTGGGCAAATATAATATTATTATTATTAATAAT
>KN491321.1:5782-17038 GCA_000787155.1 Scartelaos histophorus | reverse complement strand
TATATTAGTGTGCTGTATCAGTGTGTTTGATCAGTGTGTTGTCCCAGTGTGTTATATTAGTGTGTTGTATCGTTGTGTTGTCCCAGTGTTTGTGGCTCTTCTCCGGGGGCCGGTGCCTCCATATGTCTGACCCAGGCCCTGCAGCCTCGTCGGGGGGGTCCATCCTTCCCGGGGGGGTCCATCCTCCCCGGGGGGGTCCAGCCTCACTCACACTCACTGTTTCTAACGTCGTCTACAAACCCCAACAGGAGACCAGGGCCGTTTCAGCAAAACCCTGAAACAATGAGCAGAATCAAAGCTCAAAGTGTTTGCACAAAAGAGTGTGTGGATAAATACAATACGTCAAGTTTCTTTTGGTCAAAAACATCAGCTCATCCAAGGTTCTTCTGTCAGTGTGTTGTATCGTTGTGTTGTCCCAGTGTTTGTGGCTCTTCTCCGGGGGCCGGTGCCTCCATATGTCTGACCCAGGCCCTGCAGCCTCCTCGGGGGGGTCCATCCTTCCCGGGGGGGTCCATCCTCCCCGGGGGGGTCCAGCCTCACTCACACTCACTGTTTCTAACGTCGTCTACAAACCCCAACAGGAGACCAGGGCCGTTTCAGCAAAACCCTGAAACAATGAGCAGAATCAAAGCTCAAAGTGTTTGCACAAAAGAGTGTGTGGATAAACTCAATACGTCAAGTTTCTTTTGGTCAAAAACATCAGCTCATCCAAGGTTCTTCTGCAGTTCTGGTCAGACGCTGGTGGACACTGCCTTATATCAAGTAGTTGTGTTAGTTTCAGAGCAGTTTCAGTGTATTTAGCTCCTCCTTCAGGCAGATATAAGGCAGTGAATTTCTCTTTTTTCCACTGTATAAACATGACTATTACCTACAGGGATAATCAAGGACTTCCTGTGTGGAGTTTGCATCTTCTCCCTGTCTCTGGTGTCCCACACCAACCCAAAAACATGCACTAAAAGTCAAAATCCTCAAGCTAACACAGTCTTGACCAAACCTGGCTGCAAGATCATGGAAATGGGTCCCCGAACAATGGGTCAAATGCAGAGGACAACTTCCCTACAGGGATAAGAAAAGCACTAAAAACAAAACAAAAAAAAAGACTAAGGGAGTGTGACATCAGCCATAGCATTCAGCTCCAGTCAAATAAAGCTCATCGATACTAGCAATTATAGGAGCCAAGTTCTATATTAGGAAAAGGAATTTATTTACAAAAAAATTAGCAAAATAAAAATCATGTGTCGCGGGTTAATATGAACATTTTAAGACCAATGACGAGGGGCACTGCAGCAGTTACAGAGAGAGGAGTTTGAAAATACAGTGCAGTGATTCTAATGTACTGCAGTGCAGCAGTTGCACACAGCACTGTCCGGTAAAATATAGAGTTGTTTTTAACACAAAAAGTGTTATTTTAACTATTTGAAAGTTAAATAGGGGTTATTTGCCAGAGTTGATATGGTTGAAGTTAATTCTACTACTTCAAACTCCAGCGAGAGAAGACAAGTTTGAACAGTTTTGTACATAATTTCATTTTAAATCAACTAAAATAAAGTGTAAAAATAAAACATTTCAGTGCGTTGTTTAGCTAAATGAAGTTATATTAACGTTTACGCTCAAAACGGTAAAACAACTCTTGATTTCAAGGTTAAACAGGGATTTCCAAAAATGTTAAATTAACTCTAGAACAAATTGGACTTGGAAATGTTAAAATTGATTCCGTAACAGCCAATTTTAACACTCCACTTTTTGCTTTTGAGTCGAAAACCGCGAACGTTTCCTATTTGCAGCGTCATTGCGAAAAACCTGCAGGCCAAAAGTCGTACGAAGGGAATTCACAGAGAAAAGGGCTACGTAAAATATGCCATCCTCTTTTTTTCGAACATCTCTATCGAAGCCGGGAGCGCATACATTGTAGAATTCCCTTGCAGAACACACGGGGCTGCGGGTTCGCCTCTCCGCGGATCATATCAAGTCGGACGCCACGCCGTGTACTTGTGCGTTATGAATACATGTATGAAGGATCCCTGTGTAGATGTTCACGTCTCCTGCACAGACACAGACACGACGCAGACTTCACATCGCATCACGACGCACTGATGTCTCCTCGCACTGACCTGACATTTGAAACGAGCTTTTACCCTTTACTTGAACGGGCTCCATTTGCACGATCTTGTCCGTAAAGTTCCCGTTCAGATCTGCGTTCTAATGTCATCAAAAACAGACGTGGAGTTGTGCTTTTATTCAGCCCGTGCACCATTCGTTCTTTCGGATTTCAGTTAAGAACGAAAAACAGTTTGTTCTTTCGTTTTTCCGTTTTAGCGTCAACAGATTTCAAGCTCTATTTCCAATATTTCATTTAAAGTCCTTTTCATATTTAATGCCTATTTTATTTATTTATTTGATATTTTATTCTCTGTGAATCATTTGCCCCGGAGTTCAGCTGTGTTTGTCCAAAAAATTACAACGATTTTTCAGGTTTCAGCAGAACTTCCGGGTCAAATAAATAAATTAAAGGATTTTTTGGTCTTAAATGATTTTTAAATGTGCAACAAAAACCACAGACACGAGGAGAATCTGACGAGACTTTAAATCTGCGATCTCTCAGTCTGCAGTGGGATCTGTCTGAACCACGGGATATAAAGTTGTGGGTTCGATGGCGTCGGCTGTTTCCTGTCGACGGTAAAACCACTCGCTCTGAGACTCTGAAGTGTCCAAAGATCAGAGCTCGAGTCAAAACTGTGGGATTATTCTGTGTGAAATGTGGGGAATACTTCAGATACAGGATTTTTAAAGCGTAAAAGAGGAGATAAAGTCCACAGGAAGTAGAGTCGCTGTCGCTAATCTGTGTGGTTAAACAGACACAAGTGAGGAACTATTTCCACTTATTACTTTCAAAAAACACCTCAAACTGGATTAACAGCGCCGTTTTGTGGACTGGATGTCGTTATTTGCAGAGGACAGTTTCTATGGATAATGTGGATGAGACGCTGCACTTTAAATTTACCATTTTACGAAAGGTGAGTAGTCAAGTCTTTATTTTCGCTATTTCCTGAGTTTGTATGTTGCGCTTCTTCTCCTCGGCCCCTGACGTTCTGTTTTATCGTCTGTTTTCGTAGCGTCGCTGATGTTCGGTGGATGTTCGGAGTCAGGTCACGCCTCCCTGAACTCGAGGAGAAGAAATCGCGGCAAAATCGGGCAAATTCTCCTGCAGTGCAACTCTTTATCTGCAGGTTAAGACACTATAGTGACCCAGTGTTCGACTGCCAGTACAAATAACAAACTCGTAACGAAAGCAGTTTCTTTAACTCAGATTCATTGTGCAAAACCGAATTTTAAGAGATTTTAAACACATAATAGTTAGATTATATTTAGAGTGATTGAATCTTCTTTTTTTCAAGAAAACGCTATTTTATCAGTCAACTCACTGCACTTACTTCACTTTCCGATTTTATTTCCTTAATCAGTTATTCCTGTTTCCTTCAGCAGATGTGTGACTATCCATCGGAAGTACCGGCAACTTCACGGATCTTTGTGATAATCGCATTTACTTTATTTTTTTTCTGATAGGGCGGTCGCCTTTCCGCAGATCTGACCTGTAACTTGTAGCTGTAGCTTTCAACAGTCTCCATTAAGGCGTGAAATTCCCGGCAAAGCAACACAGAAAAGGTTTTCGAAGAAGCGTCATTCTGAAAAATCGACTATGAAGCTTTCTACTATAAGATGCTCTGAAGGGAAGGAGCTTTAAATACGTGACGTTTTAGGAGTCGATACGCCCCCTCCGAAGCAACACAAGAGCGATGAGAGGCTGCAGAAGTCAGTGGTTCTAAAGCCCTGCCTAATACGTGCTCGGCGTGTTCACCCCCCGCCGTTCCTCCCTCTTATAGCGCCTCCTGGGGGGCTGGATGACTGAGGGCCTGCCCCGCTCTGCCGTCAAAAACATCCAGCGTGGAGGTGCGGAAAAAGACCAGTAAAAAGAGGAGGGGGGGAGCTTCAACTGTCACATACGAGCCCCGGAGCAGCAGCGCCGGGCCCAGGTTAGATGTGTGGATACGGAGAGTCATTATTTGCAGGCCTAAAGGGATGTTCTGACTACACGGGCCAGATGGTATATCAATAAGAGAGGGGAAAAGAAGGACATCTTATTAGAATCCTCAGAAGAACAGTGTTTCGGTATCAAAGAGCCGCTGAAGCCTGCTGTGGTTACCTTGTTATCTCATTTGTGTATGTTTATGTGTAGGTCGTGTGCATTGTCGGCTCCTGGGAGAACTGGAAATGCATTTACATAAAAATAACATATGTCAGAACGGTGTGTACAGCTAAAATGTTAAAGACGCATTGGAAAAAGGCTATAAATAGTAGCTAGCTTCGTTGTTGGTTAGCGGGAAGTGGGGTAAAAAGGCTCCTCTTAAACTTAAAGGTCCAATATTACGCAGAATTGAGCGTTAAAACCTGTTATAATGTTGTTTTCTCATTAAATCAGACCTGGAGTTGCGTTTTGTTTCATTCACGTACCTGCATTATTAGTTTTTTTACATCTCCAAAGCTCAAAATGCTCAGTTTTTAAGTCGACAGCTGATTCTAGTGACGTTTTATGGGGTTTAAAAACATATTTTCCTGGACTGGCACATGACGTCACAAGTATTTTCGGAACAAAGTATTTTCAGTTTGAGAGAAGAATTCGCGCTAAATATGCAGGGTTTGTGTTTGTTAAATGTGAGAAGTGACTTTTGGCTGTCAAATGTTGCGCTGTATGATGATGATGATGATATGTATTAGGGTGTATAAAGTGTAAAAATAACCGAAATATGGTGATATCGTATCGTCAAAAGTCTCTTAATATCGTGGGGCATCACAATATATCGAATCATCAACGTTTTTTTACTTAAATTCATTGTTATGGTGTAGTAAAAACAGAGGGAACTTCTTGTACTTGTACATAATGGATATTTTTCTTGATTTGTGCCACATTGGAGTCCGTCTCTGTCATTGAGCGTTTGTTCAGTGATGTAGTGAATCCAGAAAAGAAACAAAAGAGCTCAAACAGAATGATAAGTTCTCAGGCGCTTCTTATAGTGGGACAATAAAAGGCCACCTCAGAATGTCCAGTTTTGTCAGAAGTGCCTGAGTTGTGGTGCCGTTCATCCACCAGCAGGACAACGCCCAGAACATCGTGCGTTTCCTTGAAGCTGAGCCGATTCCTGTTTGGGACGGACCTGCAGATTCACCGGAGATGTCGCCCATGGAGCGTCTTTGGGATGTTCTGGATCGACATGTTCGCGATTGTGTTCCGGTTCCGGGGAATGTGCGACGGCTCCATGTGGCCCTCCGGGAAGAACAACCCACAGGAACATAGACGACCTCATCCACATCACGTGAAGACGATGTTCGGCTTTGACAGACGCAGACGGTCGACACTCAAGATATTGAAAAGTGAATTTCTCGACCCTGAACCCACCATGTTCCACTGAACGCTTCAATTTCAGATGCACCACCAAGATGTAATGGACTGTGAGCTGAACGTTCATCAATAACGAAATTAATTTTGGTTGATTTCATGAGCTGATGAACCGTAATGGTAATAAAAGCTCAAAAGAACGACATGGGGCCTTTATATTTTTGTTACATTACATAATTATGCCTTAATTGACACATATCTCTTGCTGTCTTTCTTGCCACTTATTTAGAATTTATTATTACCATTTCTTTATTTTTTACTCTTTGTTATTATATTTTTATCTCCGCCAAGGAGATTATGCGATTGAGTCAGTTTATTTATTTGTCTGTGGACTGGATTTCTCGGAAATACTGGACGGATCTTCATGAAATTACCAGAGGTAGATCTTGGCCCAAGGACGACTCAATTAAATTTTGGTGATGATCCGGGTCCAGATCTGGATTCTGTGTCCACGTTATCACTTGGCGGAGATCAGAAATCTTGGATTGCTCTTCTATTATGTTATATTGTGATGTGTGAGCTACAGTGTCCAAAAAATTTCCCTCATGGATTGATAAAGTTTGTCTAAGTCTATGTCACAGAGTGGAGTCTGCAGTTGGTTTGTGCTTGTTTTGTTGTGACTGCAGAAGTTCTTTTGTTCAAAAAAAGCAAACAAGAAGAACTTTCTCACAGCAGAACAGAACAATATAAAGGCGGTTTTGTCAATTGTAAGGCATATTTTGTAAAATGACAATAACTTAAAGGTCGTAGATTATGCAAAACTGACACTCGTGAGCTTTTAGTCATGTTATAATGTCGTTACCTCATCAAAAACACACCCACAGTTGTTCAGTTTTTTTCGTCACATATTGGAGTGATGTCGTATATTCTATGTTTGTGTAAGAATGTTCTGTACTGTCCGAATGAAGGAGACTTTATAGTAAGTTGAGAGACGCCAGGAAAACATGTGGGACTTTAGGTTTTCACGCAATAAGAGGGAATGTTTAAGTTATAGTTCCATATATAAATACTTTATAATATGTGTGATTCTGCATTGACTCTGGACTCACTGTTCTTTGTTAATAAATAGGAGAAGAGTCTTAATTTCAGCTCAAATCAGCTAAAAAACCCCAAGAAGAGACTGGACATGAAAAAACAACAACAGTAGAACTTTATTATTCGTCTGTCTGCATCGCCAAAGCTCAAAATTCCACCTTAACAGCGACTTTTTATCTTTATTTTAGCAGAGATTGGCAATTCCAGAGCCTCAAAATCTATCCTGAAACCAGCATTGTGAGTTAAACGTGTGAGAATAAAACAAAATACAACTCCAGGTCTGTTTTCGACGAGGAAACAACATTATAACAGATCAGAAAATAGCCCAATATGGGAATTTTAAAGTCGAAAAATGGGATTTTGCGATAAAAACCAATACTCAATGAACCGTTTACTTCAACTTACCTTTATCTGCAGTAGCTCCCAGGACGCGTTGGAGTAAATCACGCTGCGCATTAGGAACCCGGTGTATTCCACAAGGGCAAACTACTCGACACGAACTATAAGCGCGAGACAATTGAACGTGATGGATTCGATTGCAGACGGAGAAACGAGGCGACGTGGTTAAACAGGAAGCGGGAGCGACGGGAGGATCGGCTCGGCCTTATCGCCGCGTTATTGCTTCGTTTTGGAGGAGTGGAAGTGATTATGAGCCGGTACATCTGTAAAAAAAAAAAAAAGCACTGAGCTGTTGACATAAAACTCCCCACTTTGGTTCGGCTCTTTGTGGAGGCGCGGAAATGGTAAATTGTAATGAGGCTCGGCGCTGGGGACCGTTACCGAAGGCCCGGGCGGATATTTTCAACCGACTATGGAGATTTGTAGCATGATTAGCTAAAGAGCTAATCACTGCAGATGTGAAGTGACTACAGAAGTGACAGGAATGCAACACCAGTCAAAAGTTTGGACCTTCACATTCAAGGTTTTGCTACTTTCTACATTTTATACGCGAACAGAACTGATCAGAATCTCTTTATTTGGCAATTTAAGCACATTGAGCAGTAAAATATAATAATAGAAAGCTCAAAGAAACAGCTCAAGTTAAGGTTTTTTAAGATTCTCAACATCAGAATCCTGCATTTGGTTCCATTCCGGACCAAATCCAAATTTTATGCAAATTAATTAACATTTAGACGTTGCTCGAGACACTTAAAAATGACCACATAGCGCATTTTATTCTGCAAACACAAACTGAAACTTGACTAAAAAATGCTATAAAAGTCCATAAAAGTTGCTTGGAAAGTCCATAAAAAGTTACTTGAAAAAGCAAAATGAGTCAATCTCCTGCATTTGGTTCCATTCCGGACCAAACCCAAATTTTATTCAAATTAATAAATATTTAGACGTTGCTCGAGACACTTAAAAATGACCACATAGCGCATTTTATTCTGCAAACACAAACTGAAACTTGACTAAAAAATGCTATAAAAGTCCATAAAAGTTGCTTGGAAAGTCCATAAAAAGTGACTTGAAAAAGCAAATCTCCAAAAAGCTCAAACAAACGTCTCAGTGCAGCTCAAGTTAAGGTTTTTTAAGCTTCTCTACATCAGAATCCTGCATCTGGTTCCATTCCTGAGCAAAATATTTGAGTCTAAATTTTACGCGAATTAATTAACATTTAGACTTTGCTCAAGACACTTAAAAATTACCACATAGCACATTTTATTCTGCAAACACAAACTGAAACTTGAATAAAATATGCTATAAGTCCACAGATAAAAAATACTATAAAAGTCCCTAAAAGTTGCTTAGAAAGTCCATAAAAAGTTCCTTGAAAAAGCAAAATTAGTCAAAAAGTCCAAAAAGCTCAAACAAACGTCTCAGTGCAGCTCAATTTAAGGTTTTTTAAGATTCTCTACATCCAGACCAAAATATTTGAGTCCAAATTTAATATTTAGACGTTGCTCAAGACACTTAAAAATTGCCACATAGGGAACCAAATAAATAAAGCTGCAAACACAAACTGAAACTTGAAGAAAAAATGCTATAAAAGTCCCTAAAAGTTGCTTAGAAAGTCCATAAAAAGTTACGAGAAAAAGCAAAATTAGTCAATCTCCAAGAAACTTCAAGCAGCTTAAGCAACCTCTAAAACATCTCCTTTTTCTTCGAAATGATCTTTTGGAGGCTAAAGTTCTAATCGAGGTTGTCTAAAACTTGATTTGGACCGAGATAAGTTAAGGTCATCAGATGTTGCGTGTTCACTTCGGTTAAATCTTCGTAAAAATGAAAAAAACGAGAGCACGGAGATCATTCAGTATCAGAGTGACAAACGAGAATCTACGAGGTTTCTGAAAGTCCGAGGGAGTCTGAGGGTCTTACGAGTTTAACGAAAGCTTTTGTATGTTCTAATTATGAAGTTTTCTTTTTAGCTGATACATATGTTCAATCTCAATTCCACTGAACGGAACGATTTTGCGCTTTAAACGTAGCCAGAAGATGATTTGTTCAAGTGTCAAGGCAGTTTGAGGAGAGTAACACCCCTCAGGACAAAAGTCGAGTCCGAGAAATCCTTTTTTTAATAGTCTGTCTGCATCTTCACGGCTCAAAATGCTCTGTTCCACCTTATGATATCATGTAGTGTTAGTTTACAAGTTAACAGCGAGTTTTTTACTTTTTCTTTACTAGATATTGGGAATTCCAGGGTCAAAATCATTCAAATGATTCTGGTGCAGAGTTCAAACCACACACCTGTATTAAGTTTCTCGGCGTGAGAACTGCTAATAAATGTTAAATAAACTGTCAAGAAGCATTTTTATTTTATACAAAGCAAAACCAAACAGATATAAGCTCAAGTAGGAATCTGTATTTTTTTTCCTCTGCACTATTTGTTTCATATTTACGGTATTTGTATTTTTGTCCTCTGCACTATTTGTTTCATATTTACGGTATTATAAGACGAGAAGTATAAGAATTATTCACAAATTAGGATACAGGGTTCACACAAATTCACTTTTCCGACAATCAAAGCTGTTAAAACTATAAGATCTTGTTCAGTTACAACATAAGTCGGGTTTAAAGCGACTAAAAATTTACCGGAAAATCTTCAAAATATGTTTAGTTACAGATGAGGGGTTTGTAGGTTGGAAAAAAATTGGCAATAATGATGCTTGAGGTGAGGAGTATTGAAAAAGCACTAAAAATGGATTTGAAAAATGAAAAATGTGACTTTATGAGCTCCCACCCCTCTGATAATAATACTAAAAATAATGGGGAAAAAAGCACTAAAGGCCACAGCTTGTGTTCATAGTGATTTGGTAAAGTTATCGTGATTTTTTTTAATTATTTTTTTTTACTATTACTATTTGAGGAGACTTTGAAACATATTATATTTTCTTATTTATATTTATTTAAGTGTATAAGTGTATATATTTTTATGTATTAGGGGTGTAAAAAAATGTTTCATTCTGTGATATATGGTGATTTAATTCTCAAATTAATTCAAAATTCATCCAAATCTTTTTTTTTTTTAATATTTCTCACAAAAAAAAATCATTAGTTACATTCACTATTCTAATAATAATACATTTTATTTAAAGGACACCGTACAAGCCGTAAATAAGACAATAAAAAATAAAAAATATCAAACAATAAATGGGTTTTGAGTCTGGATTTAAATGTTAAGATCGGTTCGGATGATTTAAACATTTTTTATCAATTATATTTCATACAACTGCACCTTCTTCTTTTAATTTAATAGAAGTAAATATCGATAAATCGCGTTATATCATCCAATATCCAATCCAACTTTATTTGTGTAGCACATTTTATAAACCAAACCAGCTCCAAAAAGTCATCAAAATCATGTTAAAACAAAACAAAACCAATGGATAAAAGAATTATAATAAAATCAATGAATAAAAACTATAAAATACAAACAAAATGAAAAATAAAAAGGCAGTACTAAAAGAATAAAATAGATAAAAATAGTAAATAAATAAATACAAATTAAAATAAAATAAAATAAGTACGTATGCGTATTTGTATATTTATATGTTTTATTGTCAAGATGCTTTATATATGATGAAGATGTCACGGTTCATGTTTGGTTTCATTGTCTTATTCCGTTTTATTTTGACATTCGTCCTGTTCGCTTGTAGTTTTTGAGTTTTACTTCCTGTCTCGATCGTTTGCCCCACCCTAATGTGCTTCACCTGAGTCTTTTTTGTTCAGATTTTGTCTACTTCTAGTCAGATTTCTTTTTTATTCAAGTTTTTTTGAGCAGAAGACGCAAGTTTTAGATAAATAAATCAATAAATAAACGTGGAACGGAGCGTAAAGATGCTGGATTTGCGTGTTCAACATGTGTGAAACTAAACACAACTCCAGATATATTTTAGATGTGGAAAAAACCCATAAAACAGATCAGAAAATGGCATAAAATGAGTGTTTTAATAAGTATTCGTTAAATATAATAACCTCTTACAGCGCATATACGTGTAGTTTAGCGGTAAAACGAAGGAAATCCATCACGTCTCTTTCAATTATCTGAATATAGACTCTTGTTCCTCGTATTTAACTTGCTGTTCTGTTCTTCTGTGAGTTTTCAGAGCTGCTCTGCGGCATTTGCGTGGATTATGGGGACACCTATTGGCCAAACGGCGGCGCTACACCACAAACTGAAGCAGTGGATCGAGCATCTCTTTTAATTTACCCCGTTCATTAAGCCTGAATAGCAAACAGGATTTGTCATTTATAATACATAACAATTAAAGTCGTGTTTCCTTTCCTTAAAAACAGAAGACTTTTTTTTTTTTTTTTTTTTTTTTAAT
>JACN01111369.1:0-19245 GCA_000787155.1 Scartelaos histophorus | reverse complement strand
ATATACACACACACATACACACACACTAAATTGATTTAGAGTTTTGTTTTGTTTTATTCTATGATTTTGACGTGCCTTTCCTATATTGGCCACATATAATTGTCCTGAAGGATCAAAGGTCATTAGTGAAAGGTCAATACGCTAAGACAATCAAAGGCTAATGTATTGAAAGTTACGACAAAAAGACAAAAAAATACAAGCAGTGTCATGTTTTAGTTAAGTTATTTAAGTATTTAAGATATTAATTTTACAGTGGTTATAATTGTACATTTAACTCTCATAAAATGTAAGGTGCTTTATACACACTTTGGGAGTTCTGTATTCATAAAAACAAAAAACACGAAGTTAAAACTATGGATAAAAGGGTTACACACACACCAATATAGCGACCGAAGCATTTTTATAATATTAATGATTATTTTACCCGGTGGGTTAGCATTGTCATTACGATTAGCCGCGTCTGAGCTTACCTTTTACACACTGTTGATTATTTTACAATCATGTCATTTTGTGAGACGTAACCAGGGTTCAATAATCCATCATCAAACTGTAGGATTATAAATACTGAGAGAGATCTACGCTGTTTCCGAGCTAAAATGCTAATGTCAGCTACAAGAGCCGAGCCCCTCTCATTCAAACGCCATGCTCCCCTGGCAACCAATCAGAGGCCGCAACGCATCTTCTGATTCCGGTGTGCAAATGAAAAAGGCACCCCTGTTTATTTAGTTTAATAAATAATAATTAAAGGTTTATTCGGATATTTTATGAATTATATTGTTAACTGCATTATGTTCAAACAGTAATGGTAATCAACAGATACCCCCCAAAAAGGCAATAATTCCGAGTAGAAGTTGGGAGAATCAAACTCTTATTTTCCCCCGCTGTCTTTTACAATACCATTAAAGCAATAATAAGCTTCTGTCAGACTCAAAATAAATAACTGCATTTCAGAATGTTTTAGTAGACATTCAAATGACAAATTAACTTCGATTCCTTCTTCTGCATACTTCGATAAAATCATGTCTTTATATCTTTGTTTAAATATTTTATTTTTCACTCTTTATAATTGTAATATAAGGTGATCTGTGAGCTCCTTTGTGAAAGTAATTTCCCTTGTATAAACTATATTTCATAACACATTCACATATTTATATAGGTCTGTATATCTAAAATAAAATCGCATGTCAATTTGTAGATATCAGCCTACTTTATTTGACAATTTCACATATACATACAATATTTAGTGCACCACCACCACCAGCCTGAGGGTAGCGCTGCTGAGCTTGTACGTCACATACCCACACAAACCCCGGTCCCACGAGGAAACGTAAACTGAAAGTGGCTCCGCTCTGTGTGAGGAGGCTAGGCTAATTCTGCTCTTTTTAAACAGGTATTGTTCTCATCAGTTACATCTGTTAAGAATAAAATTACGCGATATGATCATTTAAAGCCTGTACTTGTGTTCAGCACTGTTACGTCTCGGTATGTTGTCTTTTGATGTGATTTTAAATGCCATGCTAGCGCCTTAGCTAGCTCCCTGTTCTGATAATGCAGATTCATTCTGTGGGGCTGCGGCTCGCTCTGACTTTCTGTACTTTAACATGGGCAAAGTTTTCTACAGTATTCTAACTCCTTAAAATACAGTTCTAGATAAGGTGGACAGGGGTTATGAATGTTAATATGAGCTGATTAAAACGTTAGATTGTTAATACCGGTGACTGACAACAAATGTTTTTATCCTACAGGACGGACCAGGTGCTGCAGAAAAATGGTAAGGTGCTTTTTGTTGATTCCTTTTTACTTAAATTAGGACTGTTAACATGCTTATCATATTTTTCCTGTTAGTCTCGAAGATATGATTCCAGAACAACGATATTTTCACCTGAAGGTAAGTGCTTTGATCATATTGCAGTATCACTTTCAGTTGCCACATTTATTTAAGTTGCCACAAAATAAATTATTCAATCCAATCCAACACCTCACGTGGTGTTAAAAGCCAGAGAGTAAAAAAACGAGACTTAAAACACTCCAGATTAAGTCCCCATTCATTCTCCCATTTCAAAATAAAGTAATCATTAGTGTATAACTGTCCCACAGGGCGACTCTATCAGGTGGAGTATGCCATGGAGGCCATTGGACACGCAGGCACATGTTTGGGGATCCTGGCGAACGATGGAGTCCTGTTGGCAGCAGAGAGACGCAACATCCACAAACTCCTGGATGAGGTGTTCTTCTCAGAGAAGATTTACAAACTTAATGAGTGAGTAGCTTGTTCTTAAGAGGATGCTATTCGTCTCTCCAAAAACATACTTTTAACATTGACTCCCCTGTGTGTTCTGATCCTCAGGGACATGGCTTGCAGTGTAGCTGGAATCACATCTGACGCCAACGTCCTAACCAATGAGCTGCGTCTTATTGCACAGAGGTAATGTCCGAGGACTCAATCTATAAAGCAACAACATACATTTCTTCATAGTAGGACTGGGCAATACAGTGATGAGGATTGTGGTTTTCACTATTTCTGTTAGAGGTGACACCTTAAACAAAAATGGTGGATCACAATATGACACTTTTCAGTAGATAGTAGACAGATGCAAGGTTCGCACTGAATTGACTCCTAGAAAATCTTGATCTTAATTTTTTGCCACATTGCCCACCCCTTGTTTATTCAGTCATTATTTTTACAAATTGCTTATTCTTTGTACCAACTTGAAAATGTTTCTTTGTTTTATTCCCAGATATTTGCTGCAGTACCAGGAGCCTATCCCCTGTGAGCAGCTGGTCACAGCTCTGTGCGACATCAAACAGGCCTACACACAGTTTGGAGGTAATGCTTTTAGTCAGAGGCATAATCAGCGTCACAGTAGTGTTGGTTTATGTTAAATTAAAATAAAATATTTGTTGTGACAGGTAAAAGGCCTTTTGGTGTTTCTCTGCTGTACATGGGCTGGGACAAGCACTACGGTTTCCAGTTGTACCAGAGCGACCCCAGTGGCAACTACGGAGGCTGGAAGGCAACATGCATTGGCAACAACAGCGCGGTAAATCACAGGATTAAGAAACAAAAGCATTATTTTAGTAAACTGAAGCGGATTACATTTCTTACAAGTGTTACTTTTGCAGGCGGCAGTATCCATGCTGAAACAGGACTACAAAGAGGGAGAGATGACTCTGTCCTCTGCTCTGGCCCTGGCCATTAAAGTCCTCAACAAAACTATGGACGTCAGCAAACTGTCTGCAGAAAAAGGTGGGTTTTTGTGGTGTCAAAATTAATATTTTGTTATAATGCCAAGTTCTACACTACACAGCGTTTATTATAAATGGTACATCTCAAGTGTAAGAGAGTCTTTCTGTAAAAGCACCAGTGGTTTGGTGCAGATCAGGGGCTAAGAAAAGGCCTAACTTACCAGTAACAATGCAAAAAAGCCAAAATTGAATACTGTACAATACTGAATACTGTTTTCTTCAAGTTCAGTTTACAAAACATGGTGATAAAAATGTATATCAAATAATATATGTTGTAATATGTTGAAAGTCTGATCTTTTTTATTTTGCCAATTAAAAAAAAAAAAAACACTAAAAAGACTTACAAAAGACTTAAAACACTAAGATGACTTAGATCTCCAGCACAGGCCTAATATTTCATTCTTGCTGAGAGAACTACACAAAACTGGACTTACACAACTCTTAGGTTTGTGGTAAATGGTTGTGGATGAATTTATAGTATATATAAATTGCTGATATTTTTGGGTTGGTTATAATTACTTTCCCTAAATTATACAGAGCTTATTGGCCTGTGGTTTCTCTGGATTCTAGACTATTTGGTATCTGCATTGGTCATGAAAAAATATAGTTGATTTCTACACTTAACATTCCACCATGCTTGACCGTTGTATGTCTGTGTGTTTCAGTGGAGATCGCCACTCTGACACGAGAAGAGGGTAAGACAAGGATCAAGGTCCTGAAGCAGAAGGAGGTAGAGGAGCTGATCAAACGCCATGAAGCTGAAGAGGCCAAAGCAGAGAAGGACAAGAAGGACAAAGAGCAGAAGGAGAAGGACAAATGAGCTCCTCATGTTCTGTTCACTGTTCTCTCAATACTGTGTTTGTTCTGTCTTTTACATTAAAAGTTTAATATGTTATATTAATCTGTCCTCTCCTTATTCCTCCGCATCACTATATTTAAGAGAAATATGTGGGTCTGAATGGAAATGTGCTGAAGACTTATAGGTAATTAAAATGGTTAGTTGATGCCTGAGCTCTTTAAGGAACAAAGATCATTCACATACTGACTGTGGTTACAAGGATACTCAAAATCTGATTATATTTTTTGGAGTTGTAATATTAAAATTATGGCTAAATTATCCAATTTCTTAAACATTATTGATCCACAAGAGGAATGACTTGGGCACAGTAGCTCACACATCATGTATTATTAATAATAAAGACTAAAAAGTACACAAAACATGGTAATAAATCTCTAAATGAGTAGCAGTAAAAATAGCAAGAGCCTGGTATCAATATGACTTAATATAAATGTATGTACAGTAAATAAAACAAGTATCGTTTCTGATTAGGCCTCTTCTGATCATTCATCAGATCTTGTGGTTTGTGGATCTTTTAAAGGTCCAGCATCAGATTCTAATCAGATTTTGGTGATCATGCGAAAAGCCACCGAAGGAGCAACCACAGTCTGCGCTGACAATGGACGTGGCCGTGGACAATGGCCGTGTCTCACCACATGGGGGCGCACATGGTCAGTGGTCAGATGCGGCTCGGGGAAGCGGGATGGATCTGGATGGACTACGGCTGCTGAGACCGCTACACACGGGGATGGAACACGGAAGGATAATCAAGAATTAACTTTATAATATAATCTTAAACTACGTCATATTTAGTCTACTAAAACATTCCAAATGAAGCAAATGAATTTACATGTATATATTCCTTATATGTTCTTATTGGTTTTCTTATCTTATGGGTTATATGTTTCACAGTTATTGAGCAATATTTTACATTATAAAAATGGATCAATTTGGCCGCATTACTGTATTTATTATAAATGATAATATTGGGATTTTAAATACATTTTGTCGTGAATATTTTGATCTTTAAATAGCTGCTACACAAATGCCCTACCACAAATCTTGCAAATTTACTTGAGTAACCTTTTAAAGAAATTTAACTTTTCAGAGAGCTATTTTGTTTTGTTATATTGTTTTATTTGAAGTAACAGTACTTTTATTTGAATGAAAATTTAGTTTTTTGATTTGAACGTTTGTGTTTCTAGCTTTTTATTCCACTCTTACACCACTATTTTCTGCTTCAACTTGAGTGACATTATTTTGAAGTAAAAGTATAATTTTTGGCTACTCCACCCACCTCTTGCTATGTGACCATTTATTTGGCCGGAGTTTACAATTTGGAGAAAACATCTTGTTCGGAGACACAACACTAACAAGCATTTGAACTGGCTGCTGTCCAGTTGGTGGGAGTTGAATCAACCCACTGCACCACTGCCCGTCCTCGTGTTTCTTTCCACTCTCGCTGTGTTTCGTTTGGAACAGCTCAGAGCCGTTTGTGCAGACAATTCAATTACTCCATCATTTCCTCACTTAGAACCTGATTCTAACAGAAACACTACATGCTGTTAGCCACTGCTCAGGGCGGCAGCCTACACACAATTAGAGGAAAACCAAAGTTCACCGTCTTGGTTATAGTTCTAATTTATTTCTAGTTTAGATCTCATTTAGTTTAAGCCAGTGTAATCCCTTGAAACCTTCTCTACACGGACTCATTTAGTTCACTTTATCTTTACGGGACGTTCACACTTGGCCTGATTTGATTCGAGTTAGTCCCAGTTTGAGTCCTACTTAGTGTGGTTCTAGTCCAGGTTTAGCAGGTTTAGTTGAAGCAGGGTTTAGTCCTGGTTCTTATGCTGGTCATGCTTTACTCATGGTGTTCTCCACCTATCAAAATGTACTCAGCATAAGACCAGAATCACCTGGTTTAGCCCTGGTTTATGGTTTAGATCTGGTCTTGTACTGGTTTGGTCCTGGTTTAATCCTGGATTAGACCTGGTTTTGACCTGTTTAATGCATAGTCCTGGTTTGGATCTGACTCTACATCCGAGCTAAACCAGGTCTAAACATAAGAGAAGGTTTATCTTATATAAGGTAACGTTTATCTTATCTTATCTTTAGACCTTGATGTAGTCTAGATTTGGTTTGGTCTTTCTTTAGTCCTAATTTAGTCCTGATGTGTTCTAGATCTGGTTTGGTCTTACTTTGGACCTGATTTAGTCCTGATGTAATCTCGATCCAGTTTGGTCTTACTTCATACCAGATCAAGTTTGGTCTTACTTTAGACCTGGTTTAGTTCTGATGTAGTTTAGACCTGGTTTAGTCTTGATGTGGTCTCGATCTGGTTTGGTCTTATTTATACCTGGTTTAATCCTGATTTAGTCTAAATTTGGTTTGGCCTTAATTTAGCCTTGGTTTAGTGCTCATGTAGTTTCAACCTGGTCTTGCATCAGTTTAGACTTGGTTTAGTCCAGATATAGTCTAGCCCTATATATATTTTTTTTTTTCCAATTTATATCTGGTTTAGTCCTGATGTAGCCTAGCCCTGGTTTAGTTTCAGTTAAGACCTGGTTTAGTTGTGATGTAGTTTAGATCTGGTTTTATTTCAGTTTAGACCTGGTTTAGGCCTGTTTTTGTTCCAGTCTTGTACAGGATTAGCCTTAACTTTGACCTTAGTGGTTTGGTTCAGGTCTGATTTAGTCCTAGCTTGGACCTACTATCCCAGACTTCCTGGTGTAGTTGAGAAGTGGTGTGGTCTTGGTTTAGTGCTGGATTATCTGTACTTTGAGTTCATTTAAAGCAGGATTAGTCCCATTCTGCTCGTTTAGTTCTTGTGGGTTGAGTGTGTCCTCATATTCACAGTAGTAAACATCAGTGGAGCAGTGGCCCGTCTCTTGGCTGTGAGCTGCTCTGATGGAGCGCACTGGGAGCGCCTCAGTGTAAACACAGGCCCCGAAAAAGAACAGGAATGTCTCTGAGCTGGGAGCAGGCCCACGAGGTCAAGCGGAGGTCAGGGCAGGTGGTCGGCATCACCACGGGGGCTGACGTCTGCGCATTAACTCATCCAAACAAGAGGCGGCGCGTTATCCTGAGGAGACACAGCCAGCGGAAGAGCTGGAGGAGCAGGGGTAAGAGAGGGGGTCGAAGTGGATGTGGTTTAGAGCTCCAGAGTGGACAGCAGTCACCCGCACTCACTGAGCTGAAAGTGTGTGTTCTGACTTCAGATTCTGCTCGAGCAGGGACTTAAACTTAGACTTTATTTATCCACAAGGGCACAGTAGCTCATACATCAAAATATATTATATATTATGGTAATCATACATTCAAGTACCAAAAATAGCAACATACTGGTGTCAAATAAGGCTTAAATATATAAATGTATATGTACATGTACAAGTAAAAATTAAATATAAAAAAATAGTAATTTGGGATGGGACAAGATCACGTAGTATAAAATCTCATGAGACAAGATTGCGTACACTTATGCTGGATGTTATCAGGTATATTCAATCGTTTCATTCAGCCTCGCCTCAAAATGTACGACCAAATTGCAGGGTTTAAAAGTTCACAGCTCACGATTTATATTCTCACACTTTACAAACTACTTTAACAGTGAAACCCTCACGAGAGGCAACTGGATTTCTAACAGGTTTGCTATTCTTGCGACCTATGATTGCCGATCGGCAGCTGGTCGTGAGGAATTAATCGGTTCTTGTTACCCCACGTTTACGACACGAAGCACAACACATGAGTAAGCCAAAAGTCGGCCCGATCCGAAAAAACAGGAGCACAAGAGAAAAATTGGACAGTGTATGCTAGTTAGATTTTTGGAGAATGCGTCATCACAAAAAGCTATGGTGAGGCTAAAATTAGGAACTGAAATGCATAAAGGATTTATTAAGGCGAATTAATGTCTCGTTCTCATAAATCCAATCTCGTGTTTTGTTGCATCTTTTGGAAATTGTATCCCATCTCACCTCTAGTTTGTGAGTTAAACATGTGTGAATGAAACAAAACACAACTCCAGATACGTTTGTCATGAGGAAACAACATTACAACATAGAACAGAGAATAGAGCGCTAGATAATTTGAGCCTTTTAACGTTAACATTAACCCACTTTCTCACCAAATTTTTTTTTTACGTAAAGATAAGATAAGATGGCCTCCACATTTCGTCCCATGACCCCTTCGTCCCCTCTTTTCACACGGGCGCAGATCTCAAACAGCAGCGAGCGTGCAGGCCTTCATCTCCAGCCCGTCACTCGTCAGGGTGGTTAAAGGCTCCAGTGTGCACACATGGGCTTATGGTTGGACATCTGTGCTCCGGCCTTGTGTTCCCCATCACTACAGCGTCATTACAGCATGTGTGAGACCCCAGAGCACTGTCATAGTAAACAAAGTACTCCATAATACAAGTGTGATAACAGGCCTGTCCTCATGTATCGGCTTCACGCTGAACAATGAGCTCATTAGCACCGGTTTAAAGAGAATTTTAAATTCTTTCATACTGATAATTGTTATTTATTTGTGTGTTTATCTGACTGCCTATTTCAGGATCAATAACTTAAAGGTACAGTATGTATGTCACTTTCTGCTGGATGTGGTAAGTCACCTGCATTATTGTATGGAATATGTGTACTCATACTCTGGAAGATTATAGCCAAAGAAACAAACATTTCCATGGAAACAAGAAGGAGGCCAAATAAGAATCAAGTTTGTGGAGTTGGAAGCAAGTTTTTCAACACAATACAACAACCAAAATCGAAGTGAGAAAAATGCTTATATTTTTGGCTAAAAGGTGACATACTATGGCTTTAAATGTGGATTTGTGGATCATTCTATTTGGTGGTTCAGCTTGTCTCCATTGACATGAATGTTCCACAGTATGACATTAAACGTATGTAACTGCATGTGAGCGAGCAGGTGAGGCCAACAGGCCAAGTTACAAGTCAGATCTGTGGTGTGGTTATTTTTGCAGTGAATACAACTATAATTGAGTGATTGTGGATAGATATGTTTAATGCCATAGTGTGTAATATTTCAGGCTAAGCAGTAACATCTCCATAGCACCTTTAAAGCCCCAAAATGTAACTATTTGCCAAAAAATAGACTGAAATAAAAAGATACAGGACCCCACAACATTTTTTTCATTATGGATGTTTTCATTGCACTGAAAAACATGAAAAACAAAATATGCATCCTTATTTGTCCTTGTGGGCTTGCATCTCCACAGACCTGACTTTTATTTGGCCTGGAGGAGGGCCACGAGAAAGTTGTTGCTTTGACTCCAATATTCCACAGTATGGCATAAGACCCACGTCCATGAAGAGTGTAGGAAAGTATGGTTTTAACTTTCTGTTTTCATGGAATCGTGCAGCTGACTTGCCACGATTCCATGAAAAGTTGCGTACTACCACTTAGAATTCATAAAATAATGTAATAGACTTTTCAGATTCTGCTTTCACGTTCACTGAGAAAACTCAGATGTGGTGACGAGGCAGAGAACAATACTTGTACAAAATGGTGAATTGTCAACATGGTGCTAACAGACTGACTGTATAGACTTTTAAAACATACAAGGGCACTTCCTGCTTTGTTTGCTTGTTGAGAGTTGAAGTTGAGTCTTTACGCCTGGTCGAGTTAGTTATCATCCTTATGTCAACACAGAGGCCATTTGATCTGACCTCTGACCAGAAGCCCTGAGAACGCTGGGGTCAGGAGAAGGACTGAGCTGTCAGCCTGTGCCCGCCTGGAGGAGCTCAGGGCAGGGACACTGAGGGCAGAGAGTCTCCCTCTGTGACCCTGAGAGAAGAGCAGAGAACAGGGGACAGTGAGGGCAGAGAGTCCCCCTCTGTGACCCTAACAGAAGAACAGAGAGAGTGGGCGACAGTGAGGGCAGAGAGTCCCCCTCTGTGACCCTGAGAGAGGACCAGAGAACAGGGGACAGTGAGGGCAGAGAGTACCCCTCTGTGACCCTAACAGAGGAACATAGAGAGTGGGGGACAGTGTGGGCAGAGAGTCCCCCTCTGTGACCCCAACAGAGGAACATAGAGAGTGGAGGACAGTGAGGGCAGAGAGTCCCCCTCTGTGACCCCAACAGAGGAACATAGAGAGTGGGCGACAGTGAGGGCAGAGAGTCCCCCTCTGTGACCCTGACAGAGGAGCAGAGGTGGGCTGAGGACAGGTGGCCGGGCCGTGGAGGAACACTGAGAGGATCAGGAGTGTGGGAGCCTGGTGCAGTGGTAGAACTAAAAGCCTTTTATCGTGCATAATTCAGAGTTAGTTCATATTTATTAGCTATACTTTTAATCTATGTTTTATGTCTGTCAGAGGCGGCACAGTAGCCAAAAATTCTAAGAAAAGTAAGAGCAATGAAGTACAAAGTGGTGGTCCAAGAAAGTAGGAGTAAAATAGTATTTGGGAAAACTACTGCTCAAGAAAGAGCAACTTAAAGAGAAACTCTCCCGACATAACATCTAATTAACAATTTAAAGTTAATGTCATTTAACGGAGTACACATGAAATAAAGCACAAAATTAGTTTCTTTCAAAGGACAGACACAAAACTGAGACAAATTAATCAGATTCTGAAGGAGCTCTGCAGGAAACACAAATGTTCACATCATTTCATATGGTCACATAAAGCTTTTGTCACTTTAGAGTCACAGTGGGAAAAGGAACCAAAACTCAAGTAAGTACTCAAGTACAAGTACAAGAGTACTGTTACCTCAGGTAACTAAAGTAGAAGTAAAAATATGCAGGTAGAAAAGTACTAAAGTTGTTCAAGTAACTGAGTACTACCCTCCTGTGACGTCTGTTATTTTTGAAGCAGTATAGTATACAGTAGTGATACACATGAATATGTCATGTTACTAGACACAATCCAAATCCAGATGCATGTGCATGCAAAATTTCTTGTGTCATCGGGCAAGGCACTTCACTCCACACTGTCCACTCTAGTCACACACAAACTCTATATAGACCGTTGCAACAGAAAAGACATGTGAAGTGAATGACAAATCAATGTTCATCTGGTCAGTTTCAGTGAGCCTGACATGATAAAAACATGAGCCTAAACATAAAAGCTCTATTACATAACAGTTCTAGGAGCGGCTGAGCTGCAGCCCACTGAAACAGAAAGGTGTCGTACTCCAGAATGTTCTCCAGGATAATTTTACATTTTATGCTATACTGTGGAACATTTTAGGTATGGGGATTTCCATGGATACAAGCGGGTGGTGTGATGCATTTTAGTGCAATAAAATACTATTTATTTTGAAATGTTACGCTGCTGGACTTTAATAAAAATAATAACGATGTAGGTTTAGAGCCTGGAGTTTAATATCTATAACATCTACAGTGTTTAGAGTTTGATGCACCTTCATGTACCACCAAGCATTAGTTAATTTCATAGAGCCTGACCTGTACACTTGACCGGCCAAATGTCCTCAAACATGGAGTATGAGTGTGATTCCCAGAGGAGACAGTGTCCCTCTGTCCCTCTGTCAGTAATGATTGTTTATGGCAGTGAGTGGGGCCAGGCAGTGACCTGGTTTGGGGCTGTGTGGGCCCTCTGTACTGTGGGGGCTTTTGGAAGCCTCATATTGATTCAAGGTTGTCATGTCAACCACTTGCATGTAGACTTGATATAGAACTTTACTGCTTAATTACCACACAGGACTGAGGGGGCAGAAGTGTCTTGCTCAGGGACAAAACAACCCGTTTGAACCAGCTGCCTTTTGTTTGAGCCAACATAAAAGCACATATTTGTTTATAAAACAGGTATATTAATATTATTATTTTGATGAAGTGGAGCATTGGCTCTGCCCTGAGCTCCACCTGCTTGTGATTGAGATGGCCAGTCCTCTGAAGTGCACGGAATGCACGGAAATCTCATTTTGGCGAAAGTATTTTGGGTTATAATTTCCAGATTTTGGGGCTTAAGGGTGTTTTGTTTTTTTTTTTTTTCAAAGCAATATTTCAAGTCTGACAACAAGATTCTACATATATATGCATGTATTTTTCTATGTTTCACAGAATATTTTGCCCCATAATTTAACTATCAAAAAAATGGGCACTTCAGGTTACGACAGAGGGCTTTATTGTTGTTTCTGTTTAGACTGTAGCCAGTTCAAATCTTGCCCAGTATTGGCAGAATTCACACATGCACACACAAAAAAAATTAAGACTTAAACTAAACCCAGATCTAAACCTGTATTAAATGAAAACTAAACCATGAGCAGGACAAAAACATATCTACATAAGGACTAGACCAGGACCAAACCAGAACCAAACCCGGATCAAATCAGGACAAATGTGTACCCAGCTCTTGTGGTCATAAGACACTGCCCTCTCCATTTACAGTAAAGTGGATGGCTCTGTCAGGAAGGGCATCTGGCATAAAAATCTACTAACCTGTCATCAAGTGGTTTCGGTAAAATAAAGCGCAGACTAATAACAATGGCGTACACTGAGCTGTGGTGGCGCAGACTGCAGTAGTGTGTATGAATCAGGAGCAGCAGTTTTCTGTGAGCAGGTGTTCTCTGTCTTAAACATGTGCTGACCTCAGTCACCTTGACCTGCACAGCTGGACTCAATGGGCTTTTTGTCTGTGCGCTCTGGCTCTTTAGCACAATACTGCCTCTGATAACACACTTTGATCCAACACACTCAAGAAAAAGAAGTCAGCTTGATGAACTCGACTCCAGGGTCACGCTAACTTGTGTATATTTTGTCATAGTACTCATCACTGTAATGTAATGGGTTAACAAAAGAGAATCAGGGATGACTAAAGACATTTTTACTCATAAACAAAAACAAAAAGATGGATGAGCTGTACCGAACTTCGGGAAAACACATTTTTCTTCACAGAGTAGCGCTAACTATATGTGGAAAAAGTGAGATTGAATAATATTGCTACTTTTTACAATGATTTTATTGGGTGAATGCCATGAATAGACAATTTGACCTAATCAGAGGCCAACTGAGCTTATGGGCTGTATTCACACTTACGTCACAAACCAGGAAGACGTTTGGAAACATCTGATGAAACTTCTGGAAATGATGAAAACTGAGGTATGACTGGAATGGTCGATTAACCGAACATAATGGAACGCAACAGTGACATGGAGATGAAGAAACATGGGAGTTTTCCTCATTTTTCCTACATTTTGTCAGACTCACGACAGCAAACAGAGTCCACCAGAAGTTGTCATCGCAAGTTTCCAAACGTCTTCCTGGTTTGCGATGTAATGTGAATAGAGCCCATAGCTTTCCCAAACAAACTAAAATGTTCTTCAGTCACGGTTCAAAATAAGGTAAAGACTCTTCTTAGTGGATATGCATTAAAACAGATTACAAATTCAATATACCAAGGGTCAATGTGGCAGGATATTAATGAAATAACAGGCTACAGTAGACCTTGATACTTTGCAGATTATGTCATCAATATTCCCTTGAGGTGTGAAACTAACTAGAGGCACTGCTCAGTCTAAAAAATCAGTTACTTGCGCCAAACTTTAATCTGAGTTTTATTTGAACACAATCTGACTGAAAATAAGTGATTTAATTGAAATTACAACAGGTGAATTCATTTCTGCTGTTAAGGAGTCATTAAATACCCTAATCCTAACCCTAACATTACAACCACAAGGTAGCATTAGCCAACACTTTTTCAGTTTACTTTTTTGTTCAAGCGCTCATATTCATCATGCTCCTGAAAATCTGATGTTTAAATCCATTTTGTATTATTTTATTGACTTTTCAGACAATCTTACAACTTATTTGTAGCGGTATTTTCAAATGTGTTCATTGTGTCACCATGGTAACGACTGAACATTCCACCATAAACATACATGCACAACCATTTTAGATTCTGACTGTTAAATTAGCATGAGTTTTTGTTGAAAAAACAAACCAAAAAATTATGATTTGACTTTAAAACGCACAAAACATCATATGGAACTTTTGATTGTTGAGCTGTCATCCAGTCGATATCGTTAAAGTTTCCAAAGTTTGAGCTCTTTGTCTCTGGTGGACGATCTTCCATTGGCCCAAAAAAGCTGCATTCAAAGTGAGTGTGTTGTATATTTGATTGGCTGTGCGGCAGAAACAGCGGGCGCGTCGTGAATTATGCAGCGGGCGGTCCTCTTAGGGGCAGGCGGGCGCTGGGCGAGCTTGTGGAAGCAAACAGGCCATGACAGGCTGGGCACCGCGGGGAGGGCATATATTATGAATGCTGCTAAGTACACCGCAGCGCCAGTGCAGAGATGCCCGCGGGTACTGCACTTCGCTCCAGCCCAAATCCGTGTTGGCGCCCCTGGCTTTCAACGCTGCACCTGCCCTGGCCCACATAGACAGGTGAAACTTCTGGAGAGCACCACCATTAGGCAGGGTGGGGGTGGAGATTGGCTTATATATGTGGAACACTTAGATCACTTTGTTTTTAAGAGGAAAAATGATTTGTTTTTTAAAAGTTTGGTTCAGTGTAAAAGGCATTTGGAGTGACAGCGATGAATAAATAATGTGACTATTCTGGAACGCTCCCTCAGACTTGGGGTAGTTTTTGTGAAGGCACATTGCACTGTCGTTGTCTTCTTGGCTTGACTGAAAAACTCGTTATTAAAATATGTGATGTGATGTGATGTATTTGGCGTCTGAATTAGTGAATTTGTCCCATTCTTCTACCAAAAAGAGATGGCAGCCCTAACCTTAACTTAGATATTAGAAAAGTTACACAGTGAATCATCAAGGAGAAGAAGCTATTGTGCTGAATTCTCTTTTTGGAGCATTTGTTCTAGAACTGTTCCCTCATCAAAAACATGTCTGAAAATGTTTTAAACATCACCAATGCATGTTTGACTAATTTAGTGATCTCCCTCTAACCTGCGACAGGGCCCGACAGGTGGTTGGTGACCAATCATACTCTCAATGAAAGTGGGAGTGTATTGAGACATACACTTAGACATACATATTAGATCTTTCAAAATGGCTTTCTCATGTAAAAGCTGACAATCTTCTCAGTCTTCACAAAATGGCTGCCGCACAGTGCAGTAGGCCTTCCCTTTTACCCAGTTTAATATTTGATGAAATTAGTTCTGCTCACTGCCTCTCCACTCCTTCTCCTGCTCAGTGCCTCACAGTTAATGCAAATGTGAAATGCACATTTTCCTCTCTTAGGTTAATGTGTGTTGTGTTTAGGTATAATGGTCAACATATGGCTACTGGAAGTCAATGACAAACACAGGATTTTGCGACACAGGTCACCGTTAATGGGAAAAACCTATAGATAAGTGATCACTGTCACTGAATTACATTTCACTCAATCATCCTTCAGCAGCTTGTTTATCTGGATGGTGCATTTTTGCCTTTAAAGAAAATCATAATATTATTGTATGTGGGGGCCAATAGTAATAAGCAGGCAGTTAGTAATGCTGCAATAGAACGATAATAGATTAGAAAGTACCATCCCTCCTCTCATAACTTTTATTATTTTATATATAGATTTGTATAAGGGAAATTTTATTTTTTATGAACTTATCTGCACAAGAAACAAATACAATTTTAGAAAGGAGACGTGCTGGGGATGGACACAGGCAGGTGAAAGCAACTCGGGGGCCTTGCAGGTCCTAACTGTAAAGTGTGCCTGGGTGTGAATAGCGTGGTCATAGATATGTCTCCTGTGTTTCAGGTTTTTTCAATTTTGTACAAGTGTCCCATGTTGTAAAACCTAATTGTAAAGTGTGTCTGGATGTGCATATGGCAATAAATTACAGTAAATACACACTCTCTGAAGCCTCTTTATCCAACCCCAAGTGCTACATATGGACATTTTAATCACAATAATGGTCTGAAACAACTTCATAAAACAAGCAAGTCTGAATTTAGGAGTAGAAATGTCAATGGAGTCCTGTACAGGTGGTGGTGAAAACGGGTTGACCAGAGCAATGATGTTTTGAATACTGCTCAAACATGGAAAAGGAGAGATTCAATTTTATCAACTGGACAAAAGTTTTGTGATTAAAAAAAGTTTCTCATCTCATCCAAGGTGCTTCTTAAGTCTAGGTCAGACGCTGGTGGAAACTGCCTTATATCTGCCTGAAAGGAGGAGCTAACTAGACTGAATCTACTCCTACTACTTGTTTCAGAGTAGTTTCTTTTACCATGGATCCTACCTGCGCGACTGAGGGATTTTACCAACTACTCAAACATGCATCAAATCCATTTAAGTTTGAGAGAGTAAATGAGAAGGGAGACAACTAAAACATGTTAAGAGCTCTAAAAAGTCAACAGATCCTCTTTAAAAACTGATTAGAGTTTAGTTATATCTGTATTTTCATCATTTCTTCAAATATCTGTGGCACAAAAATTGACACTAATCTAACAATACATAGTGGACTGTGTTTATTGACAGAAATAATGATATAATCCTGATGATGACGCTCAGACAGTGATGTAATCTTTCGGAAATGTGCTGTAAATGTAAATATTGTGGTCGAGGTCCAAGTATTGCACACAGAGAGAAAGGATCAGGCAATTGGAAAACACAAGACCCATTTATGCTATAGTAATAATAGTATAATATAAGTACAGTGTTTAGCTTATACACCTACTTAGTGCAGTATTAGTATGCAGAGTGACATTAGCGTCTGGGAGAGCTGTGTATTGCGTCACACAGGGTTCTGTCCAGGTTCAGGTAGTGAGTTTATAATAAATCGTGAGTTGTTTACAAGAGCAGTTAGATTTAGTATCTGTGAGTGGAGCGGCCCCGTTAGCTCTCCTCTTATTGTCCCGGAGATGAAAACCATGCAGCCCCAGTGTCCGGAACAGGGAGCACTGACAGCCTCCAGTCTCAGTCACATTTACACTTGCACGCACAGGTAGTAGTAGTACGCGAGTAGCAGTACATGAGTAGTACAAACTGATCTCATTTTGCCCTTGTTCCACCAGAAAACCGTTAAACCACTTTTGTCCCGGTCTCTGGCAGGTCAACGATCTGCCAGTAAATTAGTATTAGCAATAAAATAGTTAAAGCACGTGCTATAATTGCTAATAAAAACTGTTTCCAACAATAAATACATGAGCTTTAAGACTTAGAATTAGACTCAGATGAACTTTATTGATCCACAAGCGGGATTATTTGGAGACAGGAGCTCACACATCACAATATACAATAATAACACAGAGTAAAATATCAATGTTAATCATAAATTCTAAAAAAAAAAAAAAAGCAATATAAAGCAAGAGACTGTGTTAAATAAAGATGTAATTATATAAATGTTTATGCAGCATTAGCAGAAGTAGTATTTGTTACATAAGGGTGAGTTGTTCTACAGTTGTAGGGAGTATTATCTGTTACATAAAGGTGAGTTATATAATTGTAGGGAGTATTATCTGTTACCTAAGGCTGAGTTGTTGTACAGTTGTAGGAAGTGTTATTTGTTACAAAGGGTATTGTTGTATTAGCATAAAAATACTAATTATATAAAATAAAACTGAAAAATAAGTAATAAGGCTGTTACATAAGGGTGAGTTGTTGTACAGTTGTAGGGAGTATTATCTTTTACATAAGGATTTGTTGTTCTACAGTTGTAGGGAATATTATCTGTAATCCTTTATTATTAGTCTGTCCACATCTCCAAACCTCAAAATGCTCTTTTCCACCTTGTGATGTCATGAAGTGGTAGTTTTCAAGTTAACAGGTCCTGTTACCTTAAGATCAATACAGATTGGCAATATACAATAATTCTCGCACCCTCAGTAGTATTTTCGTACAACTTCATGACACGGTATCCTGCAATCACAGCAAAAAAGTTCCAATAATTATCCTAAAACTGGAAAAAAACAAATGTGCCTTAAAGGAAATGAAAAAGTTTGAATAATTAAAAGCCATTACATTCTGATTCCAAGTAGATCAGATCTATTGGATGTTTGAATGTGTGCGGAGCTCCAGTGTAAATAAACAGCTGGAGCACATCCTCCTCCCTGGGCAATAAGGCGCTGACTTCCTGTTTGTGTATGGGACACAGGGTTATGCTATTTCAATCAAAGGGCAGCAGATTCCCAGCTCCAGCAGGCTGCCCACTCCTCCACCACCACCACTCCTCTTCCACTCCTCCAGACCTCCTTCTCTCCTCCAGGGAGCGAGCGGCTGCATGGGAATCCACCGGGCTGCTTCCAGAACCAGTGGAGGTCCAGGGAAAAGCAGCAGAGTCAGTGAGCAGAGGAGTGCAAAGAGGAGAGGGACACGCTGTTACAGACCAGAGTAAACAGGAAGTGAGTCCATGTACAGTTCCATCAGTTAAAGCCTTAAATAAACTGCATGTTAAACTGTTATCACTGGAGCGAGCTGAGCAGGAGACACAGGAGACATGTTGTGCTCTACTATTTATTTATTGTTATGTTTTAGGACACTTTTATTTAGGTCTGGTGTTTTTGGACAGCGGTGCTCAAATGTATTACACCAGGCACCACGCAATAGCACGGACAGCAACTTTTAAAGAGAAACCGGCGCCGGTGAGGCCATTGAAAACAATATGATGCCATCTTGGATTCTAAACAGGACGATGAACACTCGGACTGATCACAGGCTCCTGAAAATGCAGTTTGAACCTTTTTTTTTTTTTCCAAAAAATTGGAAGTGTTTGCTAAATATCAAAATATCAATATCTAGCATCATTTAATGTGATGATACAGTATCGTTATTGTGGGTTGCTATATCGATATATCACTAAGAGTATTTTTTGACATTTTCACTGTTTTGATGATTAAAATGGGTGCACTTCATGTTAACTTTGCTCAAGAAGTGGTTTAATAAACTTTTGGTTTGCTTTGGTCATGATTTAGCCTTTATTTTTTATTGAACCGTATCAAATAGCTTTGAAATATATCGTATTATATCGAAAGCTCACTGTATCGAGGTATTGACAACTTCTTAATGATAGCCAGACCTATGCAGCATTGTGCCATTCTGCTTTTCCACCTTTAAAGAGCTTTTCAACAAAGAACAAGTCAGCAAATCTTACACACATTCGTACACCAGTGCACACAGACACTGACATGGGTTAAGTGTCTTGCCCAAGGACACAAAGACAACATTCATCTGTGAGAGCTGGGATCTCATCACCAACCTGTCAGTCAGTGGATCTGACTGCTCACCCAGTGATG